>JAIKVB010000512.1:0-24382 GCA_024679045.1 Phytophthora brassicae | reverse complement strand
TGGATAAGTATTACCCGAAGATGACACCATTGCAGCAAAGTCTACACCACCTTGGTGTTGTTATGGGTACTGTCGTCATGGGTGTCTGTGTGATTGTCTTCATTGTCGGCATGGTGCGTAACAACCCAGACCCGAAACACCCCGAGAGAGCAATTTGGCTTACGATGGTGATGACTGCAGTGTCGTTGGCTGTTAGCGCAGTCCCTGAAGGACTCCCCATGGTCGTCACAATCTGCTTATCCACCGGTACAGCCGATATGGTGAAGAAGAACGTCCTTGTTCGCAAACTTGCTGCAGTTGAATCGCTGGGCGCAAGTTCGGTGATCTGTACGGACAAGACCGGCACTCTGACTGAAGGCAAGATGACGGCGGTCAAGATGTGGAGTGACTCGGTCTTGTACGACGTCACTGGCACGGGATTTAACCCTACAGGAGATATTCTACACGCTGGTGTGAGCCAAGCCAGTACGTCAATCCCTGTACGCACTACGTTGCTCTCTGCGGCGTTGTGTAGCAATACAAGTCTGCAGCAGGAGGAAAGTGACACGGGCGTGTCGATGTGGGTACCGATGGGTAATTCGTCCGAAGCTCCTCTGGTTGTTGCTGCTGCTAAAGCAGGTATTTGGCGCGAAGAAGCTATGAAAATGTATCCAAGATTGGTTGAAGTGCCGTTCTCATCGACGAGGAAGATGATGATCACTGTTAACGAGCTGCCAGCTGGTGAACCACGTATGGATATGCTCCAACTTCCTGCAAAGACAATGTACGTTGCTAATGTGAAGGGGGCTCCCAACTACATCGCAAAGAATTGTACGCAGCTGCTGCGTACGGACGGATCTATCACAACGATGAACGAACGAGAGCGCGACAACATCTTGGAGGCAGTTGATGCTCTTTCGTCGCAAGCGCTTCGTGTTCTTGCCGTTGCAATCCGTCCGCTTGATGTGATGCCATTTGGGGACGATGAAGATGATGTGGAGGCAAAGTTTGAGGCTCTATCTGAACCTCTTATCTTTGTCGGCCTCGTCGCGTCCATTGATCCGCCGCGTGAAGGTGTTAAGGACGCAATTCACACAGCCCGTCAAGCACGTATTCGAACGGTGATGATCACAGGTGACTACGTCAAGACGGCTATAGCTATTGCTCGGGACATTGATCTACTCCCAGTTGGTGCTGATACTGAAACAGAAGCAGTGGACTGTGGTATGCTTCGTTCACGTCAGAACGTTTATCTACCTGATGATGAGCTGGATGAAATCACCAGCCAAGTGTCAGTGTTTGCTCGTGCTAAGCCAGAAGACAAGATTGAGATTGTTAAGTCACTTCAACGTCAAGGTCACGTCGCAGCGATGACTGGCGATGGTGTTAATGATGCTCCAGCTCTTAAGGAACGAAGCCAGAAGACAAGATTGAGATTGTTAAGTCACTTCAGCGTCAAGGTCACGTCGCAGCGATGACTGGCGATGGTGTTAATGATGCTCCAGCTCTTAAGGAAGCTGACATTGGTGTGGCAATGGGAATTGCTGGTACTGCTGTCGCCAAGGGAGCCTCCGACATGATATTGACAGACGATAACTTCTGCAGCATTGTTTCGGCTGTGGAAAAGGGACGTGAGATCTATTCCAACATCCAGCGGTTCGTGTGCTTTTTGCTGTCGACGAACTTTGGCGAAATTACGTTGATCTTCACAGCTATTGCCGTTGGAATGCCGAATCCCCTGGAACCACTGCAGATTTTGGTGCTCAACCTGTTTGCCGATGGTATGGCTGCTGTGGCGCTGAGTCTGGAGAAAGGTGATGGCACTGTCATGTCGGAGCGCCCCCGTCCTCGTTCTGAACGCATTATTTTTGGTCGCCTCTGGATCATTGTACTGTCGAACGCTCTCTTGATTGCCGCTGGTGCACTTGCCGTATTTTCGGTTGGTCTTTACTGGAATTTTGAGAACATCTTGCTGGACGATATCACCGCTGGTATCGACGTTGACAGCGGTGTGGAAGCCTATAGAAATGCGGTTTGCTCGCGATGGATGGGTATGGGTAATGGATGGCAGACATACACGAATTGTGCAGCACGCTCTATGAACGGCACTTACCTTTTCGACGAGAACATTCGCTCGCAAGACTACTACGAGACTGACGAGCTGCTTTGCTTTGGAGGTGACTACGAATGTGTTTCGGAAGGCACTTCACGTTCGCAGACGATGGCGTTTGTCTACATTACGACTATGGAGATGCTTCGTGCTTACACTGCCCGTAGCTTCACCAAGTCTGTGTTTAAGGACATGTTTAGCAACAAGTGGATGCAGATGGCAGCTGTGGGTTCTCTAGCTTTAACGCTGTCTGTCACGAAGATCCCTGTGGTCAGCGATGATCTCTTTGGCTTCGCGCATATTGAGTGGTACGAATGGATGTTCTCGATGGTGTTTGCGTTGATCATGGTCGCTTTTGGTGAGTCTCTCAAGGGTCTCTACCGTCGTCGTGATCGCAACAAACTTCGCAATGCTGCTGATGAGAACTATGCCGGGATGGTTGAGGAAATCCGTACATTGCGCCACCACATTGAACACTTGGAAGACAAGTGGGAATCGGAGATGCAGGAGCTTCGTCTTCGTGTGGGTGAGGATCATCCTGCGCCGCGCTCGGTAGATGGCAATTCGACTCTTACGTCGTTGTCGTCATCGTCGTCGTGTGAGGGAAAGACGCCACTTTAACAGCAACGGAGTTATGAACTCTGTGTCTATCGGAGGCAAATGCTTTTATATGTGAGAAAATTCAGGTAGGAGGAAGATGCTGTTAGTGCTGTCGCTGAGTTGGCAACATTAACGCTAATAAAACTCCTACTTTATGGAAAACTGGTCTTGAAAGACGATGATTTGCTAACATGAAATTGTTTTTTATTCTACCAGTAAATTGTAGGTAGTACCGATAAGAGAAAAGAAGAAAATTGACACTTGTTAACATCAGGCAACAGCTTCGTTGAGATGTGAGATTCGAGTCACATGACGATGGTGCCAGGGTCGGGAATACTTGTCGAGATGGCTTTGTGGGGCAGAATCAGGCCGCCGTTGATAAACTTCTCGTCTTTCACCTGAACGTCCTCGCCGACGACGGTGGTTCCTTCAATTCGACACTGAAACCACAACATCCAAACAGTAAATACACGCAGATACCCAAGAACAATAGCTAGACGTACCCATCGACCAATTGTTGAACCCCAACCGATAATACTTGACTGGATCCAAGAGTTCGCGCGTACCGTCACGCCACGAAGAAGAGTTGTGCGACTCAGTCGAACCCCTAGAAACACAATAAACAGCAACATACACAACGTAAAAGAGCAACTTCTTGGAACTAAAACCATGAAACACTACGCACCGTCTTCAATAACGCAGCCAGGACCCACAACGACGTTCGGGCCGATCAAACAGCCTTCGCCAATCACCGCTGTCGGGTCTACCATCACGTTACCAATGAACTTCGATCCTGTGGACAGACTGTCAGCATTCGAACGTTCCAAGAAGTCCAAATGCAGACACATCCCCGATAAAAAGTCCTTGGGCTGACCAATGTCCATCCAGTAACCTGGTAACACCATCGAATACAAATTTCCCTCTGCCGCCATTTGCGGGAAAATCTCCTTCTCGATCGACGTCGGACGTAGCTGAATCCTGTCCAGCACTTCTCGGTTGAAGATGTAAATGCCAGCGTTAATTTTGTTGCCCACATACTCCCGGGGCTTTTCCACAAAGCGCTGAATCTGTCCGTCTGCATTTGATAGCACCACTCCGTACTTAGAGGGTTCGTCCACACGGGTTACCATAATAGTTCCCTCAGCTTCATGGGATTTGTGGAAGTCCAAAAACTCCTGCAGTCGATATTCACAGATGACGTCACTGTTGAAAACAAAGAACGGGTCCCCGTCGTCCAGAAGCTCCCGAGCGAGCGCCAAAGGTCCTGCCGTTCCCAATGGTTCCGTCTCGTGAGAACACGAGATCTTGATATGGTACTAAACAGCAAAAACATTAAATAATATACGAAAAAGGAACATATTCAGATATCTACGAGAAAAGAAGATACGTCATGTAAATCTTTACCTTCTGTTCCATGGACTCAAGCGCCGCCAGCATCACTTGAGGCTGGTAATTCACGGCCAGAATAACCTCCGTTACACCCACCTAAAAATTATTTTATATAAAAAATAACGTAAATAATTAGATTATGATAAGATCTGCCGTTGTGGCCGCTTTCAGGCCGCCAACGCACCGCCACAAGCGCCTCGATCTGGTGCATCACGATGGACTTGTTACAGAACTCCACCAGAGGCTTGGGGCACGACAGCGTCAGCGGTCGCAGCCGCGTACCGTAGCCGCCCACGAGAATCAGCGCCTTCATCTTTCGCTCAAGTTATTTTTAGAAAACTTCCTAAATTTGCATGGATCTAATCTTCCTAAGTACTAATGTACCTACATATTGGTACATTTAGCACTTCAACTTGTATTAGTGGATGAAGCCAAGTTTAGTTTTTCTTACCTGTATATTGCGCACTTGTGGGCTTGGAGACCTGAGTATGATACTGAAAATAGTTGCTGAAGCTTAAGAGGGTACGTAGGAAGATGCTGAGCTTCGAGTTGAGTCTTGCAATTGCCAATTGGATCAGCTGGCGATGAGGACAACAATCGTCTTTCTTGTATCTCTATTGACTTTAGTTCAAAGCTGCATCCACGACACTTTAGAACACAAATTGGCCGATGGACATCAACATTACGGAGATATTCATCCATTCGATACTAAAAACCTTAAGCGAAAGCTCTCGGATGATGAATCTACCAGTTTCCAGACGTACGAGACAGCAATCGCTAATGACGCGTACAAACCAATTCGTATCACTCCTTACTATGATGAAGCTACACTCAGTCTCATTTCAGCTGAAAAACGAGCAGTGATTGATAAAATCATTCCTGACGCCATCGACCGGTTCACAAAAGCACTCGAAGTTGTCCCTGTACAAGGCAAATTGTCAGCTCAACACACGTGTCAAACTCAATGGCTCACAACACCTCCGATCTGTAAAACTTTCGTCCAGAATGAAAAATGTCTTGAAATGCCCATTCCAACTCACCATTTCGGAGCTACACGTTCCTGCAATTCTTGCCCTAAAGACGGTTGTGCAGGTGGAAGTTGTAGTTCCACAGAGGCTCAAGGGATTGAGAACACGGATTTCTTACTCTACATTCGCTCTACAACCACAAGTTACTGTGGAACTCGAACACTAGCTTACGCCTCGTCATGTCAGAAGGATCAATACGACCGTCCAACGTTCGGTATGGCCAACTTCTGTCCCTCTCAAATCAGTACGTTAGAAAGCGACTACGAGTCTCAAGTAGCCACTGCCATGCACGAAATCACTCACGCTCTTGGGTTTTCAGCACAATTTTTCCCTTTCATGCGCTTTCCAGACGGAACTCCTCGTACTCCTCGTGATTCTAATGGTCGACCACCAACCTACAAGTCCGGTACATGTCCAAATGGATCTCCTATTGACTACTACGTTGAACCGAACAAGAATACGGTACAGCATTTCTCTGAACGAGGACATGTCGTTGCTAAGATGGTGACTCCAAACGTTGCTGCTTTCGTCAGATCTCATTTCAATTGTGAGTCACTTGCTGGTGCTGAAATCGAACAGCAAGACGAATCGGGATGTATTGGTTCGCATTGGGAAGAGCGAATCTTTGAGCCTGAGTACATGACGCCTGTCGACAGCTTTCGGAATGTATTTAGTGCGTTAACACTTGCGTTCTTCGAAGATTCTGGATGGTATCGCGCTAATACTTCAGTGGCTGAACGACTTCATTTCGGAGAGAACCGCGGGTGCGAATTTGCGACGGAGAAGTGTATTAATCCAGCCACAGCGCAGTCTGTAGCAGCAGATCATTACTGTACGAGTAATGCTGCTGAGAGCTGTTCAGTGGACGCCACTTCTCGCTCTGTTTGTACTATCTCCACAGGTCGATCTATTGCAGGTGATTATCAATATTTTCCAGGTTCTCCGACCAAAGGAGGTGACGATTTTGCTGACTTTTGTCCGATTAACGTCGGATACACGTTCGGAGACTGCAGTAACCCCGCTAACCTCATCTTTCCAGAGAAAACAAGTATCAATATCTTAGGAGAATCCTACTGTACGAACTGTAAATGCACAGCCACAACATTACGTAGTGCAGATTCCTCAAAATGGAGTGTGAACGCTCGTCGTCAAACAGGATGTTACGCTATGCGGTGTTTTAGCAACGGAACGCAAGATGTCAGCAAAAGTATCGTCCAATTCACAATTCCACGCAGTAAATCCAATGATGCGATTCAAGTTAATTGCACGACGAAAGGCGAAAAAGTAACAGTTTCTGGCTTCTCAGGGTTCCTCACATGTCCAGACCCGAGTGTTATTTGCGATTCGGCTGAGATTTTCAGCTTTATTGACGACACTGGAACGGGAGCTGGTTCGGCTAATCTCCGCTCCACCAACGCAGCAAGTTCTTCATACGTAAAATCCAGTTGGAGTGGACATTTAGTCTTGTTGGTGGGGATATTTACTACTTTTCTTTAATAAATATAAAACAAATAATTGACATTTAGTCTTGTTGGTGGGGATATTTACTACTTTTCTTTAATAAATATAAAACAAATAATATAAAGAATAAGACTTTATTTATCTAGCAATTTTTCTATCTCCAAAGTTCTTCAAGTCGTTCACTAAATAGCCAAGCGTTCACAAAACTCTGTTGAAAAATTAGAGTGTATTGTTCGTACTCGACTGCACCGACAGTGGGTAATTGTTGTTCAATTGACTGTAGTTGCTGAAGAGTAAACGCTACGATGAAGCGAGAAGGAAATTCGGGAAACTTTTCATGAAAGTCGTTTCCTTCCAGTTGAAAAGCTGATTTAAAAGAGCTGGCGAGTGCAACTGCACATTGTTTTGGTCTTGAAAGCGTCACTAATCCACTGACAAAACTGGGAAATTGTTGAAAAGCGGATTGTATCTGGGTATCTCGTTCGCGTAAATAGGTCAAACGGTCTTTTACTTGCTCCACTTCAACTTCGCTTGTAGTTTGGGATAAAAGCTGCAGATGAACATACAAATGGTAAGTTAGATATCCCTTAAATAAAATAATTCAGACAAACACTACTGATTCTTACCTCTTGAAGCCATGCAGGAAGTACTGTAGATAGCTGCCAAGAGTTACTTTGACAGCAGTCTACTTGTAAACTATCAGCTGGAAGATCTTCGTTTCCTTGTTCAGAAGTGCGATTCAATTGAATTTGATCTTGGGATACAAAGTTGCACGTAGCAGTAAATTGCGTAGGATCAAATTCTGGTGGCTTTGTGAGACTTTTATGAGTCTTTGTAAGCATCAGGTGGATCAATTGGTTAGTCGCTAATCCGACACTTGCTTGGTCTTTCTCAAAACCCGCTTTTGTATCAGATACATCATCTCTCATTGCCAAACGTAGAATTACTTGATCATCAGCAACTGGAGACTTTTGGACGAAATAGTGCTGATATGTATATCGTTCAAGTAAACTTCCCTGGGTGAAGAACGAATTCAGTCGATTACCAGAGTTCGAAGCTTGGAAAGGTCCCACCACGCATTGGAATATTGTTTGCGGGTCTTCTACTGGTACATTAGGGACCAATGTACTCATGAGGTTACTTTCCTTGTTGTAAACTTCGCGTATCACTGAATCAAAACTCTGAAACTGACTTCCGCTTAGAAAAATCGCTTGTTTTTTCACTTGAGAAGCTTCATCAATCGTAGAATCTCTTCGTTGCCAATTGAAGAGGAGTTCGAGCAAATGTGCCATATCTTGACGGTAAAACCCAAATTTGCGACGATAAGCAGCATAGACGCTAGCTTTTTCCTTAATGCTTTCCAGAGACTCATCAACAAGTGTTTCCGTTGACACCAATAGTAAAGTTGTTACTGTTGGAGTTTCAAGTAAGATGTCAAGTGCATTCCATGTGGCTTTATGGATACACGAGCCTGCAAGTTCCTGAAATGGTAAAACGAACAACCCAAAAGACCCAAAACAGTGAAAAAGGGGTTTACAACAGCGCAATTCATCACGACGCAGACGTTTTGATGGAGGAAGGAGCAAATTTTGGTACAGGATGTGAAATTTCGCTAGTAACATTCGAACGCTCACATTCTGCTGATCTTCACCATCTTGATTGTTAGTTGAAAGTTGATCATTCTCGTTCATTAAGATAAGGTGAGCATTATGAGCCAGACTCTCGCGGATTCCAGGGGAATTCCAAGTGGATCGGTACATTTCACGAATTTTGCTTAAAATTACATTTTCATTCTGATTTTCAAACTTCAGACTCTCGCGGATTCCAGGGGAATTCCAAGTGGATCGGTACATTTCACGAATTTTGCTTAAAACTACATTTTCACTCTGATTCTCAAACTTAATATTTGGAGTTGAAAATGTCAGATTGTTACCAACATACGCAAGCGATTCTTGAATATAAACGTTGGAATCAGGGAAAAATTGCCCACCGAGATGAATTGTGAGGTTAAGACCTGTAAACGGCGCTTCCTGTGTATTTTCAGCTATCTTGTGCCATAAATTGCACTTTTTGCTGTCTTCACTCAGCATTCCTGGGATGTTTAGTGCCTTATTTTCGTTGCAAAGTGCAACGACATTAAACTGCTTTGGATATTTCTCTATTGTCGTAAAAGTAGCTTGGAATTGTTCTGGATACTGGACATTTGCAAACGAAACACGGTAGAAATGTCCTGGACGCAAGTGCGTAATGAAAAAAGAATTCGCTTGATCAGCAATAAAGCGTTGAAAAACACGACGACTCTCTTTAGTGAAAGGATTCTCCACCAAACACACAACATCAGTATCTCGATCCACTTCTAATAGAATCACAGCACAAAACTCATCCACCCACCCAACAACTGGACCAAGTAGAACTTTTGATAAAGTACTTGTAAACATATCTTTACCCACTCGTTTTGCCTCAATATTGTTACTCTGAACACTCTCCAATTTCAATTCTAAGAAACATTTTGTCGTGAAGATTTCCTCAACATGTTCAAATTCAAAACGTCCATGGAAAAGTCCTTTTCTTTTTACTGTAACGTAAGGATGAGAAGCTGCTGAAATTGCTCCAATGGTGATTTGCTCTGCTTCCGTTCGTAATTTAAGATCTTTCACGCGCATTTTTGCGAAACAATGCACTGGATTAGCTCCCGCAAGTACAATAAACTGTCGATTAGGCTGTTGTAGCTTCCAGTCGAAAAGTTGGGATAGTAAGCGTGCTTGTACTGCAGTATTTGTACCCCATGGTGTCTCTAATTCTCGAGATGTGACTTCTTCAGAGGATTTAACCTCAGCTACGACATCTTCCACGATAGGAGCTTCTGAGCAAACTAAAAGCAGCTGAATACCTGACCGCTCAATTGTTTCCTCAATAAATCTCCATTGCACATGACTCAAAACCTCATTTTCACGCGCCTGTGCTCCACCAGGTTCCAATCTACAGCCCCGTAAGTCCAAAAGGAGAATACCAATCCCTCCGACTTCAACCAGGAACTCCTCACCACGCTGTGGAGCTAGTAATTGATTAAAACTCACTAACTCCTTCTCCATCTTGGCCTTTTCAGCTTCTAAAGCACGAAGATTTTTCTCCACACGCCTCGCACCTTCGATTTCGTGCCGCTTCTTCTGAAGCTCCAAGTCTTCTGTAGTTTTAAAGATTTGAGTAGATAGCGAGACGATTTGTGACGTAGAGGTCAATGCTTTCTCTGCGATCGCTATCAGTTCAGCCTGTAATAAAGTAAGTTAAATAGTTCACTGTGTCCAATAAAACACACTGAATTTTTACTTACTTCACGCTCAATAACTTGTTTAAAATCATGATCCCACAATTGTCGTTGATATTCAAGATACAATCGTCGCGCACATCGCGTCACAGTGCGAATGACTTGCATCTATACAAAAATAACAGTTAATTCCACACAAATAAAAGATAAAAATGCTCTTCATACCCGTAATGTTGGTTGTTCATGATCAATATAAAACTCATCACGAGTAGAAAATCGAGGATACACATCAGCATCACTCCACATCATGAGATTGCTGGTATTTGCCAATACAAACTGCAAATTTGGCTCCAGAGTCCACTGCGACCGATACGCTGACCGAAGAACTTCCATAGCTTTAACCTCCATCGTTGACCAATCACCTTGCGTTGTAACATCACTGGATAATGAGTCTCCATACAAAATCAGAAGCTGAACAGCCTTATCAAACATAAATTTCATAGCTACTTGACCTCCAAGATGCAAAACAATTTGAACTTTGTCCTGCTCCACCCGTTCCCGAACTTCTTTCCACAAACTTTGCTCTCCACTTTCCATATCGTACACATTATCTCCACTAACAACCACAGCATTCAACCTGCTCCCATGCTCTAGACTTTGTGTCTGAAAGTTCCCTCGTTTCGTTAAAATATCTTCTTCTCGAATGCCACCAAATGTGACGGTATAGTTCTTCCCAGGTACCAAACGCTCCAATACAAAAACAGCAGGACGATCAGCTTCACACTGTACGGAAACTCTATGTTGCTGTACTTCCACCATAGAATTTGTAGTCGCGTCTAAAGTGGATACATGAGCTGTGATAATTGCTCGTCGATTCACTTCTAAAAGCACCCGAGCACGTTGAAAGTCCACTTTTCCCACCACTGGACCAAGAACCACCTTCACATCTAATAATTCATTGCAGAACAAAGACAAACATGGTTAAAAATTAAAAGACCCTGAAAATAATGAAATCATGAAAAAATATCTAAATATTACCATTTCGAGTGCTAATTATCACGTTATCCACTACTATTTGACCCGGGTGAAGCACGGGAGGAGGTCGACAGCGGACACTGATAGCTTGTAAAGAACGATGCATGTCTGCCAGCTCCTCTTTGAGCCTAGAAGGCTCCGTCTCCCCACTCGGAGTATTCCCCATGGCAAATGATACACTTGCGACTCCTTGAAGTGGGTCTCTATTGTCAATATTACTTCGTGTATACCACACAATCTGTATTAGTGTTATATTTCGAGCCAATCACTATTATAATATGTCGCTGTTAAACAAGAGGAAGGAGGTGCTGCGTCTGTATCGTGATATCCTGCGCACTACGCGCATGTTCCAGCACCTTAACGAGCAAGGCCAACCCTGGTCAATCGTACTGCGCAAGAACGCTCGCATGGAGATTGAGCAGAACCGCTACGAGACGGTACAGCGTCTTCCCCATTACAATATCACAATAGAAACCCTAATGTTATATTCATGTTTTAGGACAGCGAAACCATCTCCAAACGCATCCTCTTCGGCTGGCAGTGTGTGGAGGAAGTTCGAGAGAAGGTAATATTTATTTAATAATACTTCTTTCATTGTATTTCGTGAAATAATTTGTTTTTCTTTTCAGATGATGGAGAAACAGCAAGAACTGTCCAAAATGACCTCGAATCCGGAGAATAACAAAAACAAGTGAGAAGGAGCGAGAGTCAACTCTCTACCAATAGATTTTGAGCTTTTTACTGTCAATTTCCTTGCTGTGTTGCCGCTTCACGCAATTATCAGATGAATTATTTGCAGTTGTGATTTTTTCAAGAAGAAAACGAGGTCACTGCTAAAATTAAAAACTTGTGTCATTTTGTACTATAGTAGAGGGAAGTGAAAAAAACAGAGCAGATTATTAGGTGGAAGCTCTATTGAGGACAAAAATCACAATAGAGGCATGAAATGCTGGTTGCTACGGAACTCGAGGTACAAAGTGAAAAGTACGTGTAGCGACTCGTAGACATTCTTGTGTACAGGAATATCCAGTAAAGCGCAGATGACTCGCACGTACTGTTCAAGTCCCATATCCAGATCTGCACTGGGTAGCGTCGACTTGCTCAGAAGCTCTTCAAATTCTTCTGGCCACACTTGCATGAGACTTTCAATGTCGGGCATTGTCTTGGTGTAGTGAACTTGTGGTGGAGGTTTGGTACGATGTAAGTCGGCGATGGATTTCATCCAGCGGTCGATTTCTCGTGGAGCTTTCTCAGCGTTCTCAATGCTACGAACAACGATATCGCCATGTTTCTTCTTGGATGTGGAGCGAAGCTGTAAGTCGAGTACAGTCGCGTCCGACTGGTTCAAACTCGGTTCATCAAGCATTTTGAGTCCTAATTGGTCTGGTTGGTCATCAGGTCGTGGTACTTTTAAGAAAGCATCCATGTCTCCAACTGCTGGAATGTATTCTGGAATGAAGCACTTGAGTCGTGTCTCCAGCTCGATTTCTTGAGCTTTGAAGCGTCCAATGTACTGGAAGAGCTCACGGATCTCATGTGAGACCTTGAGGTGTGCGTAGTCGCTCTCTTTATAAGCTCCTGCGTTTGCCATCATCGCTGCGTGACTGGAACTGCCTCCAGTCGTTCCAGAAACGGGTCCAACACCGCTACTTGAGTATGCTGCTGCTGTAGAAGCTGCATGGGAAGCTGACTGGGATTCTTCTCCTTCATCTTCCTCTTCATCGTCATCTTCGCCACTTTCCGAGTCTTCAGAAGAGCTGACGGACTCCTGAACAGCCTTTCGTGCTGGCTCAACTCGCTTTTCTGGGACTGCAACTACAGGTTTTGGTACTGGTACAGCAGCAACCTCTGGGGTTTTCTTTCTCTCACTTTGTTGTTGTGGAGGAGATTGACGTGGTGTTGTTGAAGGTACTGGTTTATTCTCCGTCGTTTGCGATTGACGAGCTTTCGGACTCGGTTGTCCATTAGTATCTACACTTTCTCCAGAGTCACTCAAGTCCACTTCTTCATCAAACGGTTTGTTCTTCATCTCGCTACCTGGTGCTCCTGGTGTTGGGCTCTTCGACTCACGAGTATTTGCACTTGAAGGTTTCTCGACAGCAGCAGCTGATATTTTTTGGGGACTTTCAACCTCTTGGACACTTTCCGACAGCTCTAAAGCTTCATCGAATGGCTGATTCTTGAACGTTTTACCTGCTCCGTGCGGTTTCTTGGGCGAATTCGGGCAGCAGCTGATATTTTTTGGGGACTTTCAACCTCTTGGACACTTTCCGACAGCTCTAAAGCTTCGTCGAATGGCTGATTCTTGAACGTTTTACCTGCTCCGTGCGGTTTCTTGGGCGAATTCGGGTCTTCAGACAAAATACTGCCTTCGGACTCACTCAAGTCAACTGCTTCATCAAACGGTTGATTCGCTAATGAACGTTCCGGTTTCACACCTCCAGCAGGTTCTGCAGTTGATTTTAATTTACGATCATCACCTGATTCCGAGAGATCTTCTTCACTCGAGTCTTCGTCTTCACTGCCGCTATCTGAGATATCGTCATCACTCTCTTCTTTGCCAGAATCCTCATCTGCGTGCTTTGACTCTTGCGTGGACATTGTTTTGGTATTATTCACTTCTGTAGTTAAGAAACTTTGTCAATAGATCTCGTTTTGTCTTTTCAAGAATGGTCGCGTCCGTTCACGATCAGATTAATGTCACTTTATCAATTTTACCTAAACTTTGTCAATAGATCTCGTTTTGTCTTTTCAAGAATGGTCGCGTCCGTTCACGATCAGATTAGTGATCCATTTATGATTTTTTACCTGACTTTACTGAAAATGCTTACAATAACTAAGAGAGAAAATATAACATTTTACAATAACCAGAAAAATTAGGCTTTTCTTAAAATTTCAATTAGTATAGTCACCAAATTTAGTGCACTGTAACTAAGCTGCAGATGCAGAATTGGTCTCGGCATCAACTTCATCGCTACAAACTGCCTTAGTAAACTGTTTGGCTGCGAAAGTTGCAATCCTTTCCACTCCAACCTTTGCGTACGGCAGCAAATAGGATGGAAAAATAGAGAAAACATGAGGCATATCTTCGTGTACGTCCACTTCCCAATTCACCACACCGTCCGTTTCTGCTTTCTGAGCCAGACGGACCGAGTGTTGATAGATATAATCGAGAGTTGCAGCCTGAACGAACACAGGTGGAAGTCCGCGGAGATCGCAATGCACAGCAGACGCATCCGCCCACGTCGCTGGGTTTGATGCAGTCGTGTGGTACCCTCGTCTTCCAGCAGCGATCATTTCTGGAGAAAGCAAACAGTGAAGCGCCTCAGCTTGAGTCTCAACCTCCGACAGATCAACAGCAGGACAGATCAAGATAGCAGCTAAAGGTAAATGCTCTTTGCTTGCATCTCTCATTCGTAGCAGTGTGGACATGACGAGTCCTCCACCAGCACTATCTCCAGCAAGAATGATCTGTTCTGGAGAGATTCCTTCTGTATGGAGCAAGTGTTTGTATACTGCAACAGTATCTTCCGGTGGTGTAGGGAAACAGTGCTCTGGTGCTTTACGATAGTTGGCAAGGAACACATCCACTTCAACCGGTTCTTCAACATTAAGTGCTTGGAGCTCTTTCTCAATTGCAACAGCTAATGTCGCTCCAAAGGAGATGTAGAATCTGGGACTCATGACGGCAAAGCCACCGCCATGAACGTACAGCACTACGAACCGTTTAGTACAAACTGTCCGTGGAGCAGCCGATCGAAGCCATAAATGCTCCAGTCCGTTAACGTGAACAGGTTCGAGCTTTCGACAGTGTTGTCGACACGCAAACCATCCCAAAACAGACCCAACGGAGCAGCCGATCGAAGCCATAAATGCTCCAGTCCGTTAACGTGAACAGGTTCGAGCTTTCGACTGTGTTGTCGACACGCAAACCATCCCAAAACAGACCCAAAAGCAGCACTTTGAGCTCGAATCACTTGTGCGTGTTTGGCGTTAATCACCATTCGTTCACCATGAGAACCCCTAGTACATTCTCGGACGAGAGTACGTAGCACCTCAAAACGCAGCGTCCAGTGCTTAAACCACTTTGAGCTCGAATCACTTGTGCGTGTTTGGCGTTAATCACCATTCGTTCACCATGAGAACCTCTAGTACATTCTCGGACGAGAGTACGTAGCACCTCAAAACGCAGCGTCCAGTGCTTGAATTTGGGTTTAAACCCACGCGTCACAAACTCGAAGACAGTGGAGCTGACGACAGCAACCAGACGCGCGACTAAGTGAACTGCTTCCCAAGGTGTAGCACACATTCCCTTGAAAACTGAATGGAGAATGGCTACAGCAAACGCCCCAGTAGCTCCACCAAAAAGACAACGCAGTATCAAACGCGTTCGTTCAGGGTTCACCCAGAAACGTTTACATACACTCCATTGAGCTCGAAGTTTCATTGACTCGGTGATCCCCACCATTACAGTTTAACTAACAGAATGGCAGTTTAACTAACAGATTGCTTGAATATCTGGAAATGATGCACTTCAACGAGACTTTTTAGGATGTTGAAGTGCATGACGAGTCGTTAGTGAACAGCAGCAGTGACGCAGGCGATGCGTTTTATACCCTCGAGTTTTATTTGAGATTTTGAATATTCATAAAAAAGGAAAAGGAACAGAAATCTTAGATTGTTCAGTCAAATATGACCAATTATCACGCCACAGCCTAATAACGTCTTCTCTTCTTGTTCTTTTGTCCATTGCGACTGCGTTCGCGTTGGATGTTGGTGGCCACGCGCGTCGTGTAGTTGACGATGTCTCCGTCCGCCATGATCTCGTCAGTGAAGGTTTTGCGGCGTTGTTTCTTGGTGAGACGGGCGGAGTGGAACTCGGCCGCGCCTTCCACGACGACGCCCATCTGGAAATGTTTGGGCAGCGCACGCGAGTGGTCCGAGCTCTTGTAGAACTTTTTGGGGTCCAAGTAGTTTCGCATACGCAGCAGAGCAAAATCGCGTCTCGCGTCCTCTGACATTTCCTCCGACTCGAAATTAAACCATCGACGACCCGCCGACTTCTTGTGCAGCGACTCGGTGCGTTGGCGTTCCGAGTGAGCGACCGCCTTCTGACCAGCAACAACCACATTGTTCTCCTCCTTCGTACGCGCGTCGGCACGCAGTTTCACAGCTGTGGCGTGTTTAGTGCCTTTGAAGGTGAAAAATTCGTTGAATTGGGAAGCGCCGCTGTCCAATTGGTTGGGTACCAATCGCCGCTTTAGCACAGCTGTCGATGGTTTTGAAGAAGACGTAGACGAAGGTTTCATCATTGACGGCTTTGTCGATAGGTTGATTCCTGATGCAGCTAGTAGAGCCTGTAGTATATATAAAGAGAGTTAGTTTTTAGTGGTCCTAAACCAAGTGAGTATTTAATGTAACGTACGTATTGGTCGACGTCTTCATCTTCTTCATCTTCTTCCTCAGCTCCATCATCATGATCTTCTTCTTCGTCTTCGTCCATTATTATAATTTCCTCTTCTTCATTTTCTTCTTCTTTTTCTTGACTGTTCGTCTTCTTGTCAGAGTCCAAGTCAACGACAACCACGTCCTTTTGCTGCTCCGTCTCCTCGTCCGTCGTGACTGGAATTTCCTGCGCCCATTCATCGCTCTGCGTGTCGCTTTCTTCCTCTTGCGACTTCTTGTGGGGCGAAGTACTGGCTTCGACCTTGGCTTGAAGGCGGCGCGACATCCTGCGAGTTTCCACCATCTTCACTATTGAGTTTTGACTGGCGTGGGGAAAGTTAGCTCCATGCCACACCATCGTTACATACCGTCTAATTTAGGTTTTATAAAAGACATTCTGGCTATATCGTGTAATTTGGTAAACATGAGCCTGTGGCAATAGACAGCTGACTTGGATTTTGTATGAGACGAATGAATAGAACAGTATGCAACATATTTGTTAAGACAAAAACAGCTCGACGACGAGGATGGCTCGCAACGCGGTGACAAAGCTCGCGAGGAAGGCTCCGGTGCGTGAACCTGGCATTGGAACAGTGGACTATGAATCTGTATGGGCTAAAGATTGCACTGATCGCGTTTTAATCGCTAGAAAGTCATTTTTGAGGCCGCGACGGGCCACAAGTTGAATGTCTCGAAGCTCAAACACAAGAAGAAGAAGAAGAACTCGTCATACGTGGTGGATGACGACAGTATCAAGCTCATGCGGAAGCAGTTGACCAATGTCGGCTGCAAGTTACAAGTACGAAACACTACAAATTTTAGTAGCAAAGTCTCCGCTATCTAACTCGTCACCTTGGCAGGAGGTGGAGGCTGACGGCAATTGCCTTTTTCGGTACGAGTTTATAGTGCAGCTAGTATAAAAGAAACTCTTACAAAGTGCTAACCTGATTTCACTGAAGAGCGCTTGGTGATCAGCTTTACGGAGACCAACATCGACACGAAGACATTCGAGAGGTGAATCAAATGTGAATTTCACAAAGGAGTGAGGAAATTGACATTTTGTGTCATGTAGAGACTCGTCAAGTATTTGGAACAACATCGCGCCGACTTTGAGCCATTCATGGAGGACGAGGAAAAATTTGAAAAAGTAAGTTTGTTGTTTTGTGATGTTTGTGTTAACAGACAACTAATGCTGTAAATTAGTACTGTGAACGGATGCGAGAAGACGGCACATGGGGTGGCAATCAGGAGTTGTACGCTGCTGCTCGACTGTTTCAGGTGTACGTGGTCGTCCATCAGGATCAACCAAGTGCAAGGATAATGGTGATCGAATGCGACCGCCTCAAGCCTACGCGTTTTGTGCATGTCGCTTACCACGGCGAAGATCACTACGACAGTGTGCGATCTTTGCGGGATCCCGTCGAGTTCAACAAGTTGCCGGTTTCTATTGAGCTCAACTGTGAGGGCTTTCGCCCTGAGGACTTCGCCAAGGTGCGTGCGTTTCGTGAATGGATTTCTACTGTCTTAGCACAGTTTCCAACCACTACGTTCTGTTATTTGTTAATGTTACAGCGATGGCAGACATCTATTCCTACACCGACAGCTGCAGATCTAGTAGACTTGCCTACAGACCGAGTGGATGGCATGGTCGATCATCTGACAGGGCAACTAGGTGAACAGTTAAAGGTAGAAGTCGATAGTTGCGATGGTGCAGATGGTAAGACTCTAAGTAAGAAAGAGCAGCGTCAACTGCGCAAGGCAGAGAAAGCTGCCAAGACCGCCGCTCGAAAGCAGCGATCAGCACCGAAATAATCGTCCACGCAAACTAAATATAACTACTGTACCAGGTAGTTTAGTTGGCTCCTGTCGCCATCTAGCTTTCGGTTGAAGCCAATCAGAGCTCTACATCGTACAATATTCACCAATCCCCGAGCATCTTTACTAAAAGAGGACAAGTGAAGTGGAACGTAATACCTTTGCTGAGGTAAAACAATTTTATTTCTCAAATACCATCACTTTTCTTCTCAATTTTTAATTAGGACCGGGCCCGAATCGAGCCGCATCATAATCTCGACACTAGAAAAAGTCTTGGTGATCCATAGCTCCGATACTAAGAATTACTTGTCAATCGTGTCTAGCAAACAGGAGCTGAAGTCCGACCTTTCTGGAACTTGGCCTTGCTTGGAAACTCCACTGGTATAGCACGTAGTGTTGGAGCTTTCGGCTTAGGTCGTTCTGATAGAGGAGCTTTCTCTGACTGATTCACTTGCTCCTCGCTGGAATATTCTGTATTAGATGAACATTCGGTTAAAGTTGAACACTTGGAAGACGTCGAACACAGCGATGTAGAGAGCGATTCCACTACAGACAACAAATTCCTTGCTGATGGCACGTGAACCAGTGAGAACAAGAAGGCGCCACTAATTCGACGTTTTCCTCGTTTGAACAGAACTTGCTTGGGTAGATAGACACTGCATTCTGGTAGTTCTTCCTCTCGACAGAGTAGTGGGCTACCTTGAGGAGGTTTCGCTTCAACAACTTCTTGAAATTTCACAGTCTTCCTGTTTGGGTCTTGAGTCTTATACGACTTTGTTGGTAAGTTCTTGATACTCACACATTTACTTGTAAACTCCTGCACCTTCACACATTTCTTGTCAGGACTATCGTACGCCTTTGTGGGCGATCGAGAGCGTTTGTCTGCAACTACGTCAGTTGCTGGTTCAATCATCTGTACAGGTTCATTCGAGTGCAAACTGCTGTAGTGGTCGTCTTTGTAGAGCAATTGCAGTATCCGGTATGGTGGGGGTGGAGTTGTTTTCTGCTTGTCAGTATTTCCTTCATCCTCGTTCGTGATTCGAAGTCTTCGAATGGGTCCTGTGTGTACTACAATGTGAATATTAAAGAGTCTGGCAGCAGCGTACAACTCGAGGTGACCTCCCCACTCTCCATCGTTGCGCATGCGAGTACAGTAGTCGTTCAGTTCTTCATCTTCCACAAATGGACCAAAGAGCTGCTGTTCCTGCTCAATAAAGTCGACGATCCGGCGTCGAATATCCTGGTGGAAAAGCTCGTCTGTGTAGAGTTGGTCGCTAATGGCACGGAAGAGGCAGTTGCCGTCCTTAACGATCGAGATACAAACCCAATTGAGAGTTGCGTAGTGAGTTTCAACCTGCTCGTTGCTAGTCCAAGAAGCATCTCGCTCTTTCACGTCGGACTGTAGCGTTCCGTACTCCACCCGAGGCTCGTAGCGTCCAGTTTTGTGTTTAATCTTCTCCAACTCCGCGTCAGCCTCTTGAGCTGCAGAAATGGCGTCAGCAGCCAAGTCGTCACTATCGACTGCGTCCTTTGCGCTAGAACTGAACCAGAATCGAAACCCCTTGTGTAACTTGCTCTTGCTGCTGCTTTTTGAGGACCGAAGGCTGAATCGGTGGCTAAACCTGCCATTCCTCGAAGTTGTCATGGTTTGAAACCTGAGACTGTGTGTGTCTGGGTGTTAATTAAACTGCACTTGTTCGTGTGGTGAATTCACAAATGGAATGAAACTCATAACGACAGACACGGTAGAGACAGACAGCAGATTCGATCCAGCTGGACCATTTGAAGCGTCGGAGTCCATTGAGTCGTCTATAACTCCCATGCCGCTTAATGAACAAGACACCACTTGTGGCAGGTAATCGCACTTGACCAGCTGGTGTTCCTGTAGGAGCCAAGTGAATAATGATTTCGAGGGTTCTAGCCACGCTAACGGATACGAGACAATGGAGACTTAGTAGCCAAGTAGAAGACTTCATTAAAAGTTCGTCCAATCATTTACTCGGTCCAGCAAACCTGGTTACTCAGCAGTTTTACAACCGAAACGAGATCTGACTATTTCGTCTGTTGTGGACGTATTTATACTCTTTTCTTTCTCAGTGTCTTGCTATTAATATACAGGCATTCTCAATTGGTAAAAACTATCGAGACTGACGGATGGTAAGCTTTCAATACAGCATTGCTGAGTGAGGTTTGTTTTGGGATACAATTGAGTGATGGCAGTTCATGTGAGATCTACATAAGGACATCACACGATATGGATGCGTAACTTTCGTCTCCAAGAACTCGTTGGTCGTACATTTCCATCCCCACACGGATAGATACGGAAGAGCTCGAACCGCAGTGTCCACTGCTTAAATACGGGTTTGCAGTCCCAGTGAGAGGATCATTACGAGTTGATACCGGTAGACACCTTCCCGTGGGTTTTTACACAGTCCCCGCAGCAGCACTTTCAACACAACAACACCGAACACACCAACGAGAAGCAACAGAAATGTGTACTGCATCCCCACACGGATAGATACGGAAGAGCTCGAACCGCAGTGTCCACTGCTTAAATACGGGTTTACAGTCCCAGTGAGAGGATCATTACGAGTTGATACCGGTAGACACCTTCCCGTGGGTTTTTACGCAGTCCCCGCATCGCAATGCGCAGCACTTTCAACACAAGAACACCGAGCGACACCAACGAGAAGCAACAGAAATGTGTACTATAGTTGCGGATCGGCCAAAGCAGTAGCCATTGCGAAGATCAATTGACTGAAGATAGCGAACATCGTGAAGATTTACCGGAGCCCTCGTGACAATGGAAATGAGCTCGTCGGACCTCCATGACTGACAGCTGGTAGGCCGAAGCCATGCTTGCAACACTAAGATGTGGCCTCGTGACAAGACCGCATCTCAGCTACCTTTGGCAATACAAGTGGTAATGCTAATGACGACAGGTATCTGATCTCCTGGGGCTCCTCGCCTGTTAATGACAGGCTGCCATTGGCATTCAAAGTACAAAACTGAACAAGTGGAAACACAACTTTTAGAAGCTCGATGGTATCCGTGAAGCCGAAGTTCATTTACCTGGCGACGTGCGTCCTTACGCCTGCGCACGTCTCTTCTCAGCAGCAGCCACCGCTTTAGGAAGACTTTGCTCGAATGGCGGGTAGCACACTCCTTCCTCCGTAATAATACCAGTCAAGTATCGGTTCGGAGTAATGTCGAAAGCCGGGTTAAACACCGGACATCCTTCAGGCGCAATCCGCACCCCCCGGATGCAAGTCACTTCCTCTGCGTCGCGCTCTTCAATGGGAATTCCCGATCCTTCCAGGAAGTTCAGATCGATAGTGCTGGTAGGTACACACGCGTACACTGGCACTTTGTTCTCCTTCGCCACCACCGCCAACTTGTACGTCCCGATCTTGTTGACTACATCACCATTAGCCGCCACACGGTCAGCACCAAAGAGTACCACGTCCACTTTACCAGCTAGCATGAGATATCCAGCCGCATTGTCAGCGATGAGGTGCATGGGGACGCCTTCCCTCATGAGCTCCCAGGCAGAGAGACGTGCACCTTGCAGTCTTGGTCGCGTCTCATCCACCCACACATGGACGTTCTTACCCTGTGCATGACACTCGTAGATGACGCCAATGGCAGTGCCGATATCCACAGTAGCTAATGCTCCAGTATTGCAGTGGTGGAGGATGTTGCTATCCTTTGCAACGACCTCAGCACCGAACTCGCTCAATCGCTTGTTAATGGCCACGTCCTCCTCCGCCAGCGCCTGTGCCACTGTCAGTGTGTACTCAGCCAGTTCTGACACACTTCCATCCTGTTGCGTCTTGGCTCGAAGCATCTCCACCACACGTCCCGTTGCTAGAAAGACAGAGAGATTTATTGTCAGTGATTAGCAACTTACGTGAGATCATCGATACGACGTACCCCACGTGAGGTTGACGGCTGTGGGTCGTGCAGCATCAATTTGAGTCTTGGCTTGCTCCACCACCTGCAGAAGCTGCTGCTTGGTGCTGCTCTCTGTGGCGTGGAAGTTCTTGGCGCTAAGTGCGAGTCCGAAAGCTCCGGCAGCACCGATGGCTGGAGCGCCTCGTACGGCCATGTCGGCGATTGCGCGCGTCACGTCGTCCACCGTCTCGCAGCGCATCAGGACGAGCTCTGTTGGCAGCTTACGCTGGTCGATCAGCTGCAACGCGCCGTCCGTCCACAACACCGATCGCATCCGCTCCATGGTCTCGCTCGGTTCAAATGATTAGTGTCCGTCCGCAATCGGGCCCAAATTAAGAGGAGCCCAAACTAACTATTTAGTGTACAGTACCTGAAGACCCAAGTGGGATTAAAACCCAGAGTAAAAGGATGGGTAAAAAACTGGGTGATTCTGCCATTAACCCCAGATCTTGAAGAGATGCATTGGACGCAAGAGCTAAACGCGCTCTTAAACCAGTGTGTGTTCGCCAGCGGCTACGACTTCGACGTCGCCAGTGAGAACTTCTGTCAACAAGCCGTCAAGCTGCGCTTGTGGACGTAAGTGTGGGACTTGGTGAAGCTCTCGCTACAGTTGCGTTGGACTCAGTCTCGTTGTTTGTAGAAATGAAGAACTGGTGCTGAGTGCGAACCAATGTCAGGAACAATGGATGGTTTTGAACCCGACAGAGGAAGACGAGGAGAGTGAGGAGGAAGAAGATGAAGATCCAGAGATGCCACCTGATGACCTTCAAGATGGCTACATTCTCGTGCCTGATGGGGGACCTCGTCTCGAGTTGTCGCTCTCAGATGCAGAACTGGATCTTCTTCTGAGTACATTACCACCAAGTGAAGAGCTTGAAGAAGCCAACTTTGCAGATGCAAAAGATCGTCAACCTCAATCACGTAGTGAGATGCAGTGGGTTCTTGCGTTCTTAACAAATCCAGATGCAATTGCTGGTGTTGATGCCGACGCAAAGAACTTGATGGGGAGTTCGGAGAAACTCGATGATGATAACTACCAAGTTTTCCTTCAGGACCTTCAAGACGCGAATTTACTGGCTCCGATCAGTTTGGACACAGGAAAACGTTCGCAACAGCAGCAAATGGTGAAAGAAGAAGCTCCTAAAGTGGACAATGACCAAGACAGCAGCAGTGATGAGTCGGAAGAGGATTGGGAACGTACGAGGCAGGAGATTAAGCAGTCGCAGAAACGACGCTAGCTCTTAAGAATTTGTTTTATTAATTAGTTTTCTTGTACCAGTTTAATCACTTTCGTCTTTTATTTTGCTGCTTTTTAGTAGTTTTCAATGAACTGGTACTTTCCTTTTTCTTCCGCTTGACATTTTTTTCAGGTTCCTCAACGTGCATCACACTAACATCAAGACAAATCTGTTCACTTCGTACATGTAGTAGTTTTCAATGAACTGGTACTTTCCTTTTTCTTCCGCTTGACATGTTTTTCAGGTTCCTCAACGTGCATCACACTAACATCAAGACAAATCTGTTCACTCAGCACTTGCAACCAAAGTAGCTGTTTATCACTAAGACGATCACGAGGTCCTTTCACTTCTACTAATTTGAGGCGTGATACATAATTCATCTTCAGTAACTCAAAAATATTCTCCATCGACTGTTCATTCATCTTCTCTTGCGAAATTTCCTCTTTCGATTCAACCTCCACCAAGTCAGTTTTCGGGTGAATTTTCTCATTCATATTCAATTCTTCATCCAATCCACAATATTCATAAACATTTAAACAGTCATGACTGTCCATCCACTTAGACGAGAGTAACTCAGATTCATCTTCACGTCTGGGAAAAATACCACGTTCAAACCTTAGGATCCAAAATATTCTCCATCAACTGTTCATTCATATCCATCTTCTCTTCACACATTTTTTCTTTCGATTCAACCTCCACCAAGTCAGTTTTCGGGTGAATTTTCTCATTCATATTCAATTCTTCATCCAATCCACAATATTCATAAACATTTAAACAGTCATGACTGTCCTTCATCCACTTAGTCGAGAGTAACTCAGATTCATCTTCACGGCTGGAAAAAATACCACGTTCAAACCTTAGGAGAAGAAGGTCAGGTAGACCATTCTGTGCCTGGTGGAACTCTTTCGATGTAGCCATATAACGCAGTAATTTGGCGAGCTCGGAGCGTCCGATAGCTACGATAGTGAGCAAATGGAACTTTAACGCTGCAACATTATCACGTGGCCAGCTTATAAAGCGAGACACTTTCCCATACTCAGAGAACCACCTTTTTACAAACACA
>JAIKVB010000511.1:0-24399 GCA_024679045.1 Phytophthora brassicae | reverse complement strand
TCGGACTCGCCTGTGAGGATCATTTCGTTCACCTTGAAGTCGGCGCTAGAAATGAGGCGGATGTCCGCTGGCACAATGTCTCCTGTTGTGAGCAACACGATGTCGCCAACAACGAGCCGCTCGCTGGGGATCTGCACTTGGCGGCCGTCACGCAACACCACGCACTGTGGGGACGTCATCTTCTGCAATGCTTCGAGAGCGTTGCTAGCGCTGTTCTCTTGAACCGTAGCGATGACAGCGTTAAGCGTCACAATGGCGATGATGGCCACGCCCTCCACAAACTCTTGCAGGGCGATGGACGCCAGGGCTGCAGCCATAAGCAGGCCAATGATCACGTTGGTGAACTGCAGCAGGAAGATGACGTAGACTGGCGCCTTCTTGTCGGCCTCCAGCGAGTTGGGGCCGTTCTGGGTCAGTCGCTTGCTAGCGACTTCGGCGCTAAGGCCGTTCTGGACGTCGACCTCAAAGCTCTTAAGGATGAAGGCCACGGGCTTGTCGTGCCAGGCGTGTTGGTCTTCTCGATGGGCGACTTGGGCGAAGGATTCTCGAGTCTTGATTGGATCCATGGCCACAAGACGTTCGGTGTCGCTCAGGAATCGAGAGCGGTGAGAGACACGTGGCCGTTCTGGACGTCGACCTCAAAGCTCTTAAGGATGAAGGCCACGGGCTTGTCGTGCCAGGCCTGTTGGTCTTCTCGATGGTCGACTTGGGCGAAGGATTCTCGAGTCTTGATCGGATCCATGGCCACAAGACGTTCGGTGTCGCTCAGGAATCGAGAGCGGTGAGAGACACGCGAGCGCTCGCTGGTGGCGTCTTCGTTGAAGAATTCTTCGTTTAATTGTTTTCTCTGGGAGCCATTGGCGCCGGCCCTAGGAGTGTGCACAGCCGCGTAAGAGAAAGAAGAGGATGGCGGCGTCTCCTCGTCCAACGCCGCGTTTTGTAGAGACGACGCTCGTCTCAGTTCGCTCGGGTCCACGCATGAGTTTCGGCCATATAAGTCTGGGGGGTCAACCATTCAAAGGGGGAGGGCGACGATGCGGAGAAGACGACGAGTGCGCGGGAGACGGCAAGTTGGAAAATGAAGGCGACTTCTGGCCGCCGCATTTTCCTTGAAGGTCTGATCAGATCTGATAAGTGGGATGCATACAAAAATCAAGTGCTGAGATTGGTGGTACACTCATCAGTCATAATATGTTATTTTCGTCTGAAGTGAAATATATGTTTTAGCATATTCGCTTGAAGAGGTACGTAACAATGGAAACGTCTTTTCGGTAACCGACTGAGAGCACCTGACAGCAGTAGTGTGTACCACTACTTTCAGAAGGCTAGGATACCTCCGCTTTGCGCAGTCTTGTAGTCTGTTGCGACGACAGTAGCATTGTTTCCCTTTGTGCACTTGGAAAACGGCCTTACCGAAGTTCCATGAGCGACTCATTTATCCCTCTAATAACGCATAATATGACAACCTAGAGACATCTGCCTTTTCGCTGCACGCTCTATTTTAATCAATGGGCAGGTTTTGCACCTGTGGCAACTCCAAAACACGAGACAGAAAACGTGAACCCTGTGTCAATGAGGCGCATTTTAAAGGGTTAAGAGGTTCATCTTTACTCGAAGGAGCCATATTATTGCAGGACAACAAATGCATTGGCAAGAGGCTCTTGTCTGTCTTGCTGTGACAGCGCTGTCGAGGTGGTACATCGGTCCCACTGTGCTAGGTCGCCATTACCGTTGAAGCCTTACAACTGGCATAATCCTCGATTAAAGCATGCTTTGAAACACTTCGCAACTAGACACCACTCGACAGATTAAGAATATCCCTACGAATACGCATTCTTTCCGCTGGACGATGGCCGATCTTTGGCAGATGCGTTGCCTCAACGCGCAACTTGCGAGGAATGCGGACTCTGCACTGAAGTCTCCAGCAGTGCAACCAATGGTAAGCGTATGTCTGCATGACTCAATATAGTCTCTTCGCATATCTTGCAGCTGCTGACGTCCCGACTTGAAGCGCTGTCCCAGTCCGCATAGCTGGCAAAATGGCTGGATCGCCAGCCTCGGCAGTGGTGACACATCATACTACGTTTCAATTGAAGGTGACCTTGCACCTTCAACCTGTCCAAGTTGCACATCCTCCTCAGTAATGGCTACAAGCTGTAAACGAACGAACTTAGTGCAAACGTTATTCAGCTCACTTAACGAGTACAAGTACAGCCTACTTTCTTCGCAGGGACGATGTCGCGTGAGCAAGAGTCAATCAACTCTGGTTAAAGTTGAACTGGACGTCGCCCTGTATGGGCTGGAAGTTGAGTGCTTCATCCACCACGGCCGGCGCTAGAGCGGCGTCTGCTTCATCGCCTTCGTTGGTGTCAAACCACGTGTCTATCAGCTGCGATGCCATGCCACTTACGTCATCATTCTGGTCGTACGACAGCTCCTCTATCTTTGCCAAACATCCGCTCTCCTCGACTGCTATACGGCCTTCTTGTGGGTCTTTCTGTAAGAGACTTTCGATTGCCTCTAAGATAACCATCTCCACCATTGGGTCCTCCCATTCATCTAACATTGGGCAGAAAGACTGCAGTACACCCATGCGTACAACCTCCTTGATAAACTCAACGTTCGCTCGCACGATAATGTTGCACATGGCCCACGTCGCCTCACGCTTCACGCCGTACTCAGCCCAGGACATTTGCTCCACCAGACCCGCAATCACTCCCGGTGCGTTCATCATAGCAACTACCTGTTCTTCTTGACCGCCAGCAATGTTCGACAGCATCCAACACGCTTCTTCGCGCACCGCGCGACTGGTTGTAGTCATCACACTCGGAATTACTTCTAATAGCTTAGCGTCGATCACGGCCTGTGAGAATGAGATCTCCGCAGATACAATATTGCCCAGTAGACGAAGCACAGGTGCAAGAATGACGCTGCTTTGTGAGATGTACAACAGCTCGACGAGACGCGGACACAGACCAGCATTGACAATGCCACCAACGACGTCGGTACTGTGAAGCGTCATTTCGACGAGCGCCCAGCAGCTATCGCATAGTGTAAGGACTTGTTCGTCCAGCAGATCCGTCTCTTCATCCTCCAAATCGTCGTCCTCTCCAATAGCGTCGTCCATTACCTGCAACGGGCGTAAGTCAGCTTTCTTGGCCTGGAACACCATGTTCTCTCCAGTCTCAAAGTTAATATCCACGTCCATCACTTCGACGGTTTTCTCATCGACTTCTTGCACAAACCGCACTACAGCGATATCATTTGGCGCTGGTTTACCCGTACTGATCTACAGTAGAAATAGGTCCATTAGCCACAGTTCATGTTAACTTCATACAAAGTGAAGTACAAAGAGCTACGCACCTCAAAGATACGCCACGGCGCAATTGGCGCCGCCTTCTTGAATGTAATCGCCTCTCCTGCCTGGCTATTTGACGAGACGAAATTGCTCACCTTCTCGTTCGACAGTTGCAGAATAATACTCGATAGTAATTCCATCATTTGTTGCTTCGTATCAGGTCCCATCACGCCGTTTTTTTCCAGGACGTCGGGGAACTCCACGAGACTACGGAGAAGCCAGACTGCTGCACGTCGCAGAGCTGGTGTAGCCATGCGGATGTGAGGTAACACGACACTAGGCGGACAGACCTTGACAATCTCCTCGCAGCTGACGGCCGATTCGGACGCGATGTTACCAAGACACCAGGCGGCTTGAATCTGCAGCTCTGAAATGCCTGATTGGAAGAGCTGTACAAGCTTGGGTACTGCACCTGACGCGATAACGGTACTGGCCTTGTCCATGGACGAGATGAAGCGCAAAGCAAAAGCCGCGTCCGAGTGCAGCTGTACAGCGTTGGCGTCCGGCAGGTCCTCATTCAGGATGGCTACGAAGGACGGAAGCGCGGCCAGGATAGTGTTCCATAGTCCGTCATGCTGGGAGTCGTTCTCGTCAAAGAGCGGCGGTACACCACTCGACAGCAAGTAGACAAAGGCGCGCATGGACTTTTGTCTTGTGACTGCATCAGGCCGCTGGATGCCTGTCACAAATTAGTGTTCATTAGTGGACAAATAAGAATCGTATTTTAGTACACAAAATTGTATGACCGAGGAGTAAAGCCTGAGACCGCGACGCCAAATTGAGCAAAAGTTCCTGTCGACTTGCGGTCTGTGCGGCAGCTGGCGGGTGGTTGGCCTTAAGGTTGCGACGTGTGGCGTAGGCGTCCTCCTTCTTGGCCTTGCGGATGGACAACATGGTCTCCTGGCGATTGCGGCGGCCTGTGAGCACGCCCACATTGCCGCCTACCTTGACAGACTTGCGCGCCTTTGGGGTTGACATACTCACTTGATTCCACGTATTTTATTTTTATATCAGTATCAAATTTCACAAATCACTAACTTACCATAACTTCTCTACTAACTCCGATTACTTTTCACGCAGGCAAGTCAACGTAATGTCGCTCAACCTGGAGACGGCGGCCGAGCTCGTGGCCAAGTACGTGGCCCCTGCGCCGTCGGACAATGTAGATCGAGACAATCCCAGTCCATGTCGACTGACTCGCTGTGGTTTTGGCGCTGCTGTCGGTCGGTCTTGGCCACTGTCCCCGTCCGATTGCTGGGTACGTCTAGATGTAGCGACTCGGAGTCCGCTCAAAGTTCCTGTGGGCAATTCAACGCCCTTCAGTCAATTGAAGACCCGTCGATCGCTACTGGAGCTCATTTGCCAATTAATTTCCACCTCGTCATGTGGGTGGGCCGAGATGTTTGAGACTTTGTGGTGGCCTGAACTACTCAGACCGACGGACTTTAAACAAGAGAAATACCTCGAGACGGTGCAGAACGTCGACTCAATCCCCAAGTTTGCGCTGTCCATGGGGAGACCGACACTTGAAAACGTGCAAATGTGTTTTCAGTTCTTGCTAATGGACCGTCGGAGGTTACTAGAGGACTCCGAGTGGCAGCTTTTGAGGACGTTGAGGGTATCAAAGAAGACGATAAGACGCCGAGTGGAGATCTGTCTGAGGCTCGTGGATAGTGTAGTGGATACAGCTGTTCTTCGTACTTTGGTTACTGCTTTGGAGGAGTATTTTATGATTATAAGGGAGAGTACGGAGGAAGAAGAGGGAGATTTGCATGTCGACTACGAAATCACGACGCTTTGGTTCCACAACAGTCGATTTTTGAACGGGTCGGAAGATTTGAGTTTACTATCGCGGGCTATTACACTTCCATCGTCAACGATTCGTAGTTTGATGTTACCTGGGGTATTTATTAATTCACTGAGGAATCCTGCAGGGCTCGGGAGTTTCCAGGCGTTTGCAAGACACGTGCTAGCTCCGTCTTCACCTCTAAGATCACTGGACTTGACACGAACTGGCATTGATAGCAATTGCATGGGAGCGCTCTGCTCTGCACTTCGATACTCATCGCCTTTGACTCAGTTGTCGGTCGGCTATACGATTCGTGGAGCGCATACAAACTCTTGTTTAGTGTGGGCGTGGATCTTTCTGGCTGTATTTCATGCCGACTCTGGCTCGCAACTGGAACACTTTGACGTTTCTGGATTGCAACTACAAAAACATGATGTAGACGTCTTAGGAACGATGCTGGAGTCACCTCATCCTGGCAGGACTGTGGTGCTTATGCAAGATGGACATTTACCTCAAGGTGAAGGCTGTGAGGAGTGTGAATTGCCTCCAAATGAGCGGCTATTTATTCGACTGCTAAATGGATCTCAGGCGTGGACAAGTCCAGGCATTTCTGCTGCGTGGCCACAGATACTACCTGGAGCTCTGCAAGCTTATGACTTCGAGTACGAGGTGATGGTACGCTTGACCGATTGGCTGTGTATTTTGATTCCAGGATATGGATTCGGGTGGGTGGTTAACAGCGCAGTACGATACGAAATCGTTAAACCATCTCATATATCGACGACTTTGGGAGTGAAGTCGCGGCCAGAATTGCGATCGTTAACGTATCGTGGATTGGATGAGCAAAGCAATGGAATTGTGGATCTACTGCGGCTTGTTGGCAACTCACTGATCTCTTTGGATGTTCCGTCATGTAGACTCAGCTCTCAGGATTTGGACACAATATTGCGTTGTTGTCCAAATCTCTCCAGACTAAACGTTACAGGCAACCTATTGGAAGACTTGTCACCTATTCTACTCGCATACGAAGATGGTCGCTGCAAAGTAGCGAAACTGGGTGTGTTTGTGGAATCTGTGAATGTTACCGTTGCTGCTCAGCTGAGTGCACTGCTAGTACATCCTCATAGCAAGTATCTCGATAGTCTTCAGCTTGATACGACCCGGAGCGGTGGAGACAGCAACACCAATGAGCATGCTATTTGGACGCAGATTAAAGGTGCTCTGGCATCGAATACTTCTCTGCGTTCCTTGTATTTGGCACTGCCATCTGCAGAAACTCATGATGTGGCAACAGAACTGATCAAGACATTTCATGGGCAAGTATTATGCTATGAAACCCCCATGAAGCTGAAGGCAGCATTTCTTAGCGTCGTGGAGCATGTCTCTTCTACTTCATTGACCGTGAGCTCCCTAGATCACATGATATTATCCAACGTTTTCTCATTTGCAACTACGTCCGCCATCCGCCGCCGTGTCAGTCTTCGCCGTTAGAACTTTAGTTTTTAAACTAATTAAAATTACTCGGCATTAATACGCAGCAACCAATTATTAATAATACTTGTTCTAATTAAAATTACTCGGCATTAATATGCAGCAACCAATTATTAATAATAAGTACTTGTTTTAATCCCTCCTTTTATCACGTTTTTTTATATCACCCTATTTAAACCATTTATATAGGGGTTTGGGAGCCAAATAATAATGGGTGCCTTCTACATGTATAGCATCAAACTTCGTATTATTAATAAAAATACCATTTTTGCGAAGACGCCCATTACTTAATGTCACTTTACCGTTAGAGTCAGTCTGGCATGTTTGAAAACGAGCTCTTTTGTATTTTTTCGTCTCCAAAGTAAAGCTTCGCAATGGCATGTCGAGTGATGAAGAGGCTGAGCCTGTGAGTTTGCCGAAGAAGGTTAGGCGCCCTCGAAAATATGGAAATCGCACGTACTATTATACTACAAGTGCGGCCTCAGATCATGTGCGACCGGCGCTCTGTTGCTACCTGACTGGCTGCAAGAAAGCGAGGCGTTTTGTAAGCAGGTGGTACTACTAGGCGTGGACGCGTATGTACCCAACTGCGCGCGAGCTCACCCGCACGTGGTAAGAAGACGGGTATATGTCCGGACGACTGGTGCTCAGGCTGCAATGTGTGAAGCATGCAGTATCCTAAGTGGTTTTCATAATATTACTGGAAAAAGAAAATGACAGTAACGTTAGTTCTTATTGCAAATATCTGGGATTGTACTTGTTTAAAGATTAAGCACAGCCACTATTACCCATGTGAAAAATCCAAGTGGATATCCACTTGGATAAGGTACGGTAATTTCTTTGTGCGGGTAACCGTCTTTTGATGCACTACCGGTAAAGACGGTCTGGAAAGAGAAACATCTGCTTTATTAGAAACGTTTCTATAGAGTGAGTAATTTGATGAGTGTCCGAGTCATTCATGTTTATTACTACGTAGTAATATTAATAATATACAGTACTACATACAAATAGAACCGTTATTAACAAATACTGTGTAGTAGAACCGTAGTAGTTAAAACAAGACTCTTTTTGGTGGTTATGTATGCTTAAACAGCATTGCTAGATTCAACAGAGATTTCTAGCACGATTGCATCTTCAGCAGCTTTCGCTTAGAAAGTCGCCACCGTACGCTCCTGAGCCCAAGCGTGCTTCGGCTCCGTCCACACCTGCACGTTCTCGAACGTAGCGTTGCCCGAAGCAGTCAAAGCAATACCGTCCGACTTCGTTTGCGAAGCGCACGGGTAGATACGAGCAGAAAGAGCGAAGCGGTCGTTCACGAACACCTCCACGCTAGACACGTCCACGAACACGTGGAAACTCAACTTCTCACGCTTAGCCTCACACATGTCGCTCTTTGATGCACCCGTGAACAGATCGTACAGGTAGAAGTTGCCCCACACAGCTTCAGAAATGGGTTTCACACCGTTGTCGGCAAATACGGCACAGTCAGCAGTCGAACTGTTAGAACGGTTAATGATCACCTTCTTCTCTGCATCATCGTACATAACAGTCGTCACTTCATCACCAGCGCTGCTACGACGCACCTCGAAGCCAACCTTACTACCACGTTCAAAGTCCGACACCTCAGCGATAAGCTCAAACGACGCACCCGTCGAGTTCAACACCTGCGATGCACCGTTCACCGACACGCTCGCCATCTGCTCGTACGCGTTGTCATTACGCAGAAGCTTCAAGTCACTCAGCGGCTTCACGCTAAGCGTCTTGATGGTCTTGCTCTGCTTGGTCATACCGTCCATGCACGAGAGGTCCTTGGAGTCGGACACGAGCCAGTCGCCCTTGCCCACAAGGTGCTGGTCGACGTCGTCAATGTCACGCACAATAGCGATGCCAACCTCACGAGGCACTGAGAGCATACCGTCCCAACCCTGCGGCTGTCCCGTCGTGAAGTTGTTGTCCTCAGTGATCCAACCGATCAAGACATTCTTGCCTTCCTTGTCGGTGTAGATACTGTTGGCATACCAGTCACTGCGGTCCGACACACCGACCATCGTAGGTGTGAACAAACCAGCCTCAGGATCCGTATCAACACCGCAGCCGCCGCCAGAGAATGAGCCCGTAGCCCACATCGGGTAGCGGCTTGGCTCACCTTCAGCAGCAAACAACATGACATTGTGAAGTTCGCCTTCCTCGTCCTTCATCTCACGGTAGATCGTCGTTTCAAAGTTGTATCCCCAGCTCGCACTGTACTCGGAGAAACTCGTGTTTTTCTCCTGAGAGAGAAGGTAGCCCTTGTACTCCCAGTTCACGTAATCTTCAGCATGGTAGAGGAAGATACGTGGACCAACGTCGTGGATACCACCAGCAACAAGAAGATAGTTGCTTCCCTTAGCCGCGTCGTAGCCAAATTGCGCATCAAGTGACTGCGAGTGGAACGGCATCGGGTCGCGCCATCCAGTGACGTTCAGACCCTGAGGTGGCTGCTCAATTAGAGGTTTGCTACCCTTCTGTCAGCTCTTACCACCATCTTCCGTTGTAGCGTACACAACGTGCTCACCGAAGAGATATTCCAACCTCCACGAAATAGGAAGAGCAGTCACGCCCGTGTAAAACACAGTGTGTTTGCCTTCAATAGCGTTATCCATGGCAAACCCCGAGAAAACACCGAGGTTGTCCCACTTGTCCTCAAGTGGGTGAAGAGCATCCGGATAGTCTTTCCAAGTCACTTGGTCCTCAGAGACGGCGTGACCCCACGTCATATTGCCCCAAACCGTTGAGTTCGGGTTGGACTGGTAGAACATGTGATACAAACCAGTAGCTTGGTCGTAGTACGGAGCGCATGGGTCGTTCATCCACTTCTCACGGGGAGTGAAGTGGTAAACCGGGCGAAACTGCTCGAACATGTCAGTGCCGGGTTGAGCCTCCATGATTTCCTGCGCTTGAGTAGCGTGTGGACTGTAGACGAGGGCAGTGACAAAGGCACCGAGGGCCAGAACACTAGGGAAAACCTTCATTATTGATTGAAAGTCTTAGTTGAGGTCTCCGGTGGAACGAAGAAGATTGAGGAATGATAAACGATGATGGAGTGACAAAAGTCTCTCCTGGCAAAAAGCTGTTGGCAAAAAGGACAAGAGCCGGAAGTGGCTTTCACCCCCTTACCACTCCATACGAGAAACCATGCAGCCCCAATTTGCAGTCAATGTATTGACTTTAAGTATTGGAGACCAATCTCTTCACCACTGGTGACAATCCCGTGATAAAAACCACCTGGACTACAGCCATGCGATGCGACGAACTTGATACATTTTCTAATGTTTGGGGCTTTTTAAGGTTTCTGTACGACTTGAAGTCTGAAATTCAATGCGATCGGTGTTTACATTCTGAAGCGGGAAATTCGTCGAAGAGAACCAAGCAGCCCCCCGTTTCAAAGCATCTTGAAGCGAGAAATCCGTACTTGTATTACAACTGTACAACTGCTGTATCAATAGAGTTTGCAGCGAATACTTCTTTCTCTTTCTTTATCTTTGGTGACTCTATAGATGTTTGCCTTCTGTGAAAGTAGCAGGATACGAATCGGAGCCCGATGTATCAAACCGGCAGAATGAGAAAGCGAAAAGAAGACAATTGCAGTCATGGTAAGACAGCGGTTTGAATATAAGTACATCTTCAGAATATACATAGACAGTCTGAGCCTCTCTCTCCAAGTATAACAGCAGAATACGTATTGTAGATCGACGTATTATTACGGTACAGTATATCGTGAATCAGTCTGGATTTCACGCAAGAAAGGAGTTGGTTCCAGCACTAACGGCCAACGTATGTTTGCTGTAGAAGCTTACAATTCTGTTGACAGCCAAAGACAAAATTAACGACGCCTGGAAGTGTCCACATTCACGATAACACTATGTGTAGCGTGTCAATTCATGACTTTTTTTCCGGCAGAATTGGCTCTACCCACTTGGCGGATAGAAACGAATAGAGTATGGCCTCAAATTACTCACATTTAGATTTATGTTTCAGACTTGTAGAGATTGCCTAAATATTGACAACTTACATGCCAAAGCTATCAAACAGGTACACGAAAGCACCTTGACTCCGTGGTAGTTGTCAATATATATACTCAGTATATACGCTGCCGCTCAAAAAGTATCTTTTCAGACATTTCATATTAACTTTTCTCGAATTCCAGCCTAAAATTAGAGAATGTTTGCTCAACTTGCTATACTTGATAGAAAGTTGGTCCACGATCGGTATTAGATAAGAGAGGCAAATCTGTTATGTCTGCTGTTTTAGAAGACAAGAGGGCAGTGAGTACAGTCCGTTTGAGGATGAAGCTAGCGAAGGAGACGAACGTATCGAAGTGGAATGCCGACATTTTGAAACAGCTGCTTTCTCTCAAAGTTCTAAATCGTTCTAAATCGGAGTGAGTTGAGATCTTAATTAAATACATACAGATCGTTTTTAGCATATGATAACAAAAGAGCTGTATTGATACAAAAAGCTGATAAATCAAGCGAGGAAGCTTTCAGTCGGTGCGAATTCCACAAAAAAGAAAAGAATCCAGTCATGGGAACCCACAAATCTACAATGTAGGCTACATGGTATATGTATTAAAAGGGTTTAATACTTCGACGGCTGCTCCTTGTTGCGTCTTACCTTCTTTCCCTTTTTTCTACCTTGTTTTCTAACTTTCATTTTTTGAATTTCATAAGCAATTGCAACCATCCATCACCTTGCATCTGCATTCGGTATCTTCTTGACTCGGTAATGCTTCCCTTCTAGCTTTGAGTTTGGTCCTCAAGCAAAAGCAAGAATTATTCAAACTTGTACCCTTGAGAATATAAAAAAAGACTCCATAAGTCAAGACCAGAGCCTTCTTTTGTTAGGGCAATCACTTCATCACCACACTGGGACATTAATAACGTCGAAGAGAGTCCCAGAATACAAAAGATACGTCGTCAAGAGCCCTTTATACTGTCCCCTCAACGTGACGCTCTAGAGTTTATTCGTCATTTCTTCATCCTGCTTGCATGTCTGCTCGTGGCACATTGCGAACATCACGACGGAATTTCCGCTGACCTCCGGCGTATTTCCTCGGTCCTGCTCCACTTTTCCACTTGCCATTCCGATTGTAATTATTCCCATAGTAAGGAGGACGAAAGGATGGCGTATTCCTCTCCGAAAAGCCCATTTTCTCCAACTCGTTCGTGAATTTCTTCCGTTCCAACTCTGCTTTGCCACGATCTGACTGGAAGACAAACGACGGCAATTCTTCCCAACTCAAAACCTTCGCATCTGCAGTCATTTCAGTCTGTTTATCTTCCATTTGCTGTAAATCTGTTGCTAAAAAGAAACGAATAGTCTGTTCCAGAGTTTTTGTCACTTCTGGATCATCTTTCGCTTGCAGAATCTCTTGACGACGAGAATGAAATTCAATTCCAATAAACATACAGGAACCAGGTCCTTGTCGTTCAGCATCACAAGTATAAGGGAAAGACTGTGGGAAAGCATGAACACGAGAGACGGTAGACATATCATAAAGACTATCCACCAGTTTCCGTAGTCGAGATTGAACAAATTTCCCCCATTTGTGCATTGCACTCTCCGACTCAGCTTGAAAGTTAAAAACCATATACGAACTGTATCGTATGAAGAAGTTGGAAGGCTGGAAAAGTTTATCCCAAGCACCTGTTTCACTACCTTCCAATGTTGTGTCTACAGTATCAAGTAGTTGATCAAGAGACGGGATTGATGTAGCCATACAAACCACAGCAGCTTTCAGTTCCAGTTCCGAGCTTTCTGATGAAGAAATCATTGAAATTGGCGTTGAAATCCCCACTGCAATCTCTGCTAAATATCTAGCACGCCATAATTCTTCATAAATGACTGAAAACGTAGAATGAGAAACTTGAACGGAAGAATTCATATGCGGATACGCTGGAGTGATAATTGGCATCATATGAGACCGATCAAACACATTTTGACGCGGATCCCACATCTCAAAGCCAATTCCAGCGTCATAAATCATATTCAACATGACAGGTTGTGGCCATTGCCATTCGGAAAGTACTTGAAAAAACCTCACAAAGATCTTGGCTGGTTCTGCGTTCGGGTACAATTGACACACAAACGCCACCAAAATAGCCCAGCTAATACCTCCCAAATAGCCTAATTTGGCAGAATAAATGCCACGACGACGAGCCCATGCACGTACAGCTCTCAATACAATTCGATATTCTCGACGTTTTGGTACTAAACACAGTAGCATTGAACTCACTCGTGGTGCATTTAAAGCTTTCATAGAAGCTTCTTGAACCCCAACGAGCGTATGATCGGAATCAATATTTTGAGTTGGTTCCACACTGGAGAAAGGTAATCGCGCAAACAATAAATCCATTCGCACTTTTAAGAACGAGAGCGAAATGAGTGGCACATAAGCGTTTGGAACTGGAGCCAAGTGTGAAACACCCACAGTTTGCGCTAATAAATGACAAAAAGAACCAAAGAAATCGTCATGAGTCACATGCCAAGGGACAACGCAAACTGCATCAATGTCAGAATTTGGATCATCTAAACCCAAACGATACGAACCAGCGAGAATAAGAACCAAAGAAATCGTCATGAGTCACATGCCATGGGACAACGCAAACTGCATCAATGTCGGAATTTGGATCATCTAAACCCAAACGATACGAACCAGCGAGAAAGAGCGATCCTCTACTAAGTGCGATATATTCGTCACTTAAATCCCGTTCCCGCCCCACTTTTTTGACCCATTTTGTCACCAGATCTGATAATTGTTTTAAAACTTGCAATTTGTGCAATAAAGCTTCCGAAGTATCTGTAGGCGAAATGTCATCCACAAATTCACCAAAAGATGTCACAGCATGGAGCTCCATGATTGGCTGAATTGAATTTTCCATAACACTCCCAACAGCTGGAATTAAATGACATTTGTGGTACAAAACATCTCGGACATCATCCAGAAACCCGTCGCAAATATTTGCGTACAAATTTTGCTGCAATTGCGCAGAAATCACACCTTGTTGCGCTGCATGTCGCACAGACCATGAAAGAGCATGAGATTCTTCGTATTCGCGCTTGGCTACAAATTCTTCGGCTAAATTCGTCATACGATCCAGTAACAAATACGCTTCTTCGTCTTCTTCGGCCCAATTGGAGAGAAAAGTGGACAATTCGTCTTGTTCTTGACACGCCGCCATTTCAGTCAAGTCGATACGTCGATTTGCGCAAAAATGACGCGGACTTGCGCAAGAAGATTCCGCCGTCGATTCACTATTGGTATCGTCACAGTCTAACAACTCGTCGTCACTGTCCACCACTTTGCGCAAATGTTGACTACCAGAAGACGAAGTACTTGATGCTGGAGATGCAACAGAATTGCGCAAATGAGACGACGAGTCTTTGTCATCGGTCGTTTCGCGCAAATCGCAAATTGCAGCGCTGGAAGTTGGACTTCCCAGTAGCAACGACGTTCGCAAAAGCGAATTTGCGTCTTCCTGGTCGTCATTTTGCGATGAAGTTGCTTGGCAGTTGCGTTTGCGAAGGTTTTCGCGTTCGCAAAGTTCTGCCAGTGGCGTCAACGTTTTGTGCGAATCTTTTGCACTTTGCGCAGCGGGAGAGATGATACCCAATTTGCGGTTCAAAAGACTGGCGTTTGCGCTCTTTTTGGCATCATGTTTCGGTACTTGGTGCGCTTTTAGCGCTTCGCAGCGTTTCTTGAAGCTCGGACTCTCCACGATCTTGCTGATGCTGCGGGAACGGTACATTCTGGTACGTGGCGCGTCTGTCGTCTTCTTTTCGCTGGTTTTGCACTTGGAAGCAAATTGTTGCGCAATTTTTTCCGCAGGAGGTTGGGAACGAACGACTGCGTCTTTAAAAGAGAAGACACACTTGGGAGGCTCACGGTTGTCATGGTGCATCACCATTTTTGCACTTTGGTCTTTGCGCGAAAAGTTGCGGATTGCGGCGTTTCTTTTTGCGACGCTTGCTCTTCTGTCTAAAAATGCAAAATGTCGTCTTAGCTTGCAATTGCGCAAAAAGTAGCAACCCTAGCGATTGACACGAAGTGATGACGCACCTTGGAGACTGCAAATATAGTAGCGCAAACTTTCGCGCAAAAGGGGAAAAAGGAAGAAGCGACGAAGGGGGCGACAACCAAACGCTGCCGAAATCCGTTGCGCGAACTTGTGGACAAGGAGGAGGAATTTGAGACTTTGAGCGCTTTGATGAGAACTGCCCACCCAGTAAAGACCCAAAAAAGAGACATTTCCTATACTGAAAGCAAGTTATTTGAGTTTGTGATACGAGGGACGCAAAGGTTTTTGCACCTGACGTAGGAGGGATGACCTGGAACAAACCACTTGCACAAAGTATACCGCCCATCCTCAGACATTTCCGAACCTGATCTTCTGATCTGCTGGATTATGGCTTCGTGTTCCGCAGCGTTCGACCCCGTTTCTCTGTTCGAAAGCATTTGAACAGCCAGCAATTATTGCAGGAAATTATGGCCAAGACGTATCATGTATGTGTATTAATACCGGTAGTCTATATCTCTTAACCTGATAGTCGCAAATTGAGGGTCTTTTTGGCGCAAAATATACGAATATGCAACACCGGATTTCACTTGGTTTTTGTATGCATTGAGGACAAATGATATATCACAGGTTTGAAGACGCTGGGACACGTCAACAAATTCTTGACCACTTGATTAAAGTAAGACTCTCTGGCTATATCGTTAGATCCGACGGTATTCTATTGGAAAGGATGAAAATGTTGATATGATGTTCCGACGCTTCAACGCCAGCGACGTCCGCCGACTCGGCGACTGTAGCAATTGCAATGGCAGGAGTATTAAAGTAATACCCTTTAGTACTATTAATACATAACATCGGACCAGATTTCACACAGTCAATTGTTGTATGTTGTGTCATCAAGAGGAGAACAGTCAAACGTACATGTATTAATACCCTTTAGTACTATTAATACATAGCATCGGACCAGATTTCACACAGTCAATTGTTGTATGTTGTGTCATCAAGAGGAGAACAGTCAACAGCACTGTTATCCACACGCAGTACGGTACTTCTCCGGTCCGGTAAAAAATTAACAGTGTTTGGTTCACTGACTCAAGATGTATTTACTTCCTCGTGCAAGAAACTCATTGGACCAGGGAAGAGGTGGGATATGACTTTTCAATAAGCCGATGACATTCAGTACTGGAGAGAGAAATCAAGTGCGCGCACTCGGCAACGAGCGAACGTCTGCAGCTATGTAAGCCACGGGATGACGGGAGAACCGCACAAATACTCCCGCGGACTCACTACCGGTACTGGCTTCAGCGAGTTTGGGCAATAGACCGTATAGTCTTGACTAGTGCTATGTTTAATCAGGGATGACCAAAATACATTGCTGGGCATTGAAACAAACTGAAAAGCTGACAAAAAGTACTGCAACTACCCTGCTCACCTCCAGTACAATACTGCAATACCGACAGCGCCTGCAATAATATTGCAATATCACTCTCTTCATCGTCTGGGGACACCATGTCGCGTTCCAAAAAAACTGGTTGGTGCTTCAACTGACATCATAATAATAGAACCGAAAATCTTCAGTAATTCAGTTCACTGAGAAGGAGCTGCTTATTTGTAGAGCCCTTAGCTTTGCCACGGAAAAGGATAGTTTTTGAATGATAGTTGGTTGCCAAATACGCAGTAGACGACCCGTTGCTCTCTGTCTGGCCCAGACATGTTATGTCAGAGCTCAAACGTCCTCGATATCGTAATATACACTGGTGAAACTGATATTGTCTTGACTGATGGGTCACGAGCAGGCTCCCGAAAAATACATTGAGTTCCAAATTATTGCAGTAATAGTACGGAAATATGTTTTTTGCCACACTGTTTGTCCCGTACGTAATTTATTGTGGACCACACCAAGGTTAGGTGGGTGGCTGCAGTGCTTCTGCACCGAAGAGCTCGCGGCACAGAGTCTATTTCAATTCACACCATGTTCCGCAACCACCAAGTCGACAACTTCTTCTTCACGCCTATCTTGGACGAGCAGGACGAGCCTGTCATCGGATACTTCCGGTGCCGCTGCATCACCGTCCGGCAGCAAGCTCCGAAGACCCGAAGAGCTCGCGGCACAGAGTCTATTTCAATTCACACCATGTTCCGCAACCACCAAGTCGCCAACTTCTTCTTCAAGCCTATCTTGGAGGAGCACAGGACGAGCCTGTCATCGGATACTTCCGGTGCCGCTGCACCACCATCCGGCAGCAAGCTCCGAAGACCGGGTACAGCAACCTCATCCAGCACGTGACGAAGCAGCGCCCGGACTTTGAAGAGCTTATGCGCTCTGCTACGACAGCGGAGTCGCAGACACTCGCACCATGGATCCGACAGCGCAGCCTCAACCTCTTCGGTTGGCTGCAATGGGCCATCATGTGCAACCCCTACCTTTGCATTTTTGTGAAATTGTAGAGACGCGAAGGTACGCGTATCAAAATAATTTGTGTTACTCCTGTGACTAACCCTTTGTTGTGCTGGTACACAAATCTGGACCCTATTGGCCAAGAGCAACTGCGCACTGGTACGGAGCGCGTGACGCTGGATGTGGAAGCTAGATGCCCAGTAGGTACGGCCTCGTCATTGACGGTTGGTCGATCGGTCCGAGCATTATCTAGCGATCTTTGGGTGCTATGAGGTGACTGGTGAGCGTAGACAGCCGCTCCTGGCTATGCACCCGCTTGTCAATAGCCTTGACGGGGACCATTCAACCCCCAGCCATGCAAGCTTTCTGCGTGTCATGCTGGCTCGAGACTACAGCAAGTGCCTCGACGACTGCCTCTTTGTCGTCGGAGACAACTGCTCTGTGAACAAGAGGCTAGCGTCTGACCTTGGTGTGCCTCCAGTAGGCTGTCGGAGACAACTGCTCTGTGAACAAGAGGCTAGCGTCTGACCTTGGTGTGCCTCCAGTAGGCTGCGCTAGGCATAGGCTGAATCTCGCTGTGCAGGCTATGCTAGATGACTACTCGTTCTAGCTCTGCCAGCTCAAGGACCTGATGATCAAGCTGAAAACTCTCAACCTTTCAGCTCAGCTTCGGTGAGTTTTTTTACATTTTGGCCGATTCGTATCCTAAAAATGTATGTTTACCAATCACAATGCAATGATTTTGGCCAGGTTCAAGACACGACTTCGACCAGTCCTGAGCCAAGACACACGATGGGGATCATCATTTGCCATGCTCCAGGACCTCCTTCCATATCCGGGAACCAACCGCCGTCTGCGGAAGCTGCTCGACGACCCGAATAAAGTCGAGTCGGTGAGTACGAGCTGCAGTCGAGTAGGTGAGTACGAGCTGCAGTCGGAGTCTGTGACGCTCCTAGAAGCGCGTATGTACTTCGACGCACTCGTCGACTTTCGTGTGGAGTTCGCAGATTACCTTGGTAAGGAGAATTCTGTATGTCAACCACATTCATAATATATTGTGCTGTTTTCGCAGATTACCTTGGTAAGGAGAATTCTGTATGTCAACCACATTCATAATATATTGTGCTGTAACATGAATTTTGATTGCTTATGACCGGGTGCAGCCACCATACACTCGCCTTCCTTTGAGGGTGCTTGCGTGAAGGTGCTGGACGGCAAGATGGACGCGATTTCGTGTTCAGAGAAGGCAACGCTTGCTCCTATGACAGTGAATGAAACCGTGATAGCAGTGGATGCCTCGGCAACGGCGGAGATAGGCACGCAAAACCGCCGTCATTCGTCGAGCAAGTCAAGAAGAAGCGCAAGACGGCCGTCTTCGGAACCAAGTCCGAGCTCTTAGGCTTTATTCCACCAACCTCTAACGTCGTTGAGCGACTTTTCAGTGTCGCAAAGGCGACGCTGGGAAAGCAGCGCCAGTCTCTCCTGTCTGTCACGCTGGAGATGATTCTCTTCCGTGCGAACAAGACATACTGGGATGCAGCTGTTGTAAATGCGTGTTTGAAGGTTGCAACGTAATGGTAGTTTCTCGTTTTGGCATTGTAATTATTTACGTTATGCTGTGGAAGCCACAGCAGTGTGGCTTCCACAGCAATACTCGGGAGCCCTGGCACGAGCCGTCCGGAATTAGGTTCCGAAGTTGATTGCATCATTTAACGGGAGTACAGCAATGGAAGTGATGAACCGTTTAGTTGAAGATTGAGACGGTTTGCAGCTACTATGTAGAATCAGCAATGGAAGTGATGAACCGTTTAGTTGAAGATTGAGACGGTTTGCAGCTACTATGTAGAACTGGGAATACACCAACACCCAGAATTGATGTGTCTAGCTTTGTTACCCTCGGTTGGAGTTACTTATGTAGCTATCTGTACATGCATCGCATTTGCATAAAGACTAGCTTATTGAACCCACTTGTTGGTGTACTCACACCTTGAGCAAGCGAGAAAAAAACTAACTATAGTGCAATCTACCATGGTTTGAAGTAGGCTGGTGTTCGCGTCCAGGTTTCCCTGCACAGCAGGGTGACCGATTAATACGGCATCGTTGATAGTAGCATGCGCGGGTCTTCCTCATCAACACCGCGCTCTTGAAACTTCTGGTTACGCAAATTGGAGCTGTACGACGTCCTCTTCGCCAGCATTTGGAAAGTGTCATCACTGTGAACCTGCAACGCCATGAAAAACGCCTCTAAATCTTCGAATACTCGAGAAAGCCACGCACGAAGGCTCCGTCGTCCTCCACTACTCGTCCGCGAGAAGCTTCAAGCGCGTTAACTGCTGCGTCCTCTTCTGGCTCCGTCGTCCTCCACTACTCGTCCGCGAGAAGCTTCAAGCGCGTTAACTGCTGCGTCCTCTTCTCCATCTCGGTGTCTTTACTTTGCGATCGATTTGGTACCGGATCCGGTACGTCACAAACTGATTTCGTACCTGATGAAGTTGTAATCTGTGTACACTTCGATTCTTCCACCACATCATCACTCGGGGCCAGCGCCAACTGTGTGCACTCATCATCTCCGTCTGCACAGCTCTCTTCGTCGTACGCTTCCTCCTCCGAGACAGACGCCTCGCTTAGACCAATTTTAGATCCATACTGACCCGAGCATGGCAAATTCCAAGCGCTTCTTGCCTGGAGCCCGCGTGCTCTTCGAAACATTGGTGTCTTGTTGCGCAGGATGCTCGGTGGTTGCTAGTTGCGTGGCGGCCACACTGCTATCCAAGTCGTCGAACCCCTCATCTTCGTCTTCTACTCCCTCGTCACTAGGCAATCGATCACGTAGACGACTGGGATCTTTGTGCCAAGGTCCGCAAGCGTCCGCGGTTCGATCTCGTGCGACAATTGCTACACAAACAGAAACAATAAGTCATGGTGCACATTGAGACGAACACGCAACTTGAAGGAGCGTATGGCGTACCATGGGTGGCGCGTCGGTTGTGCGTCTGCTGAAGCGTTCACAGCGCTGATCCGGCGCCTGCTTTCTTCTCCCCCCGTTTGGTTCTGCAGAACCAGTAACTCAGATCTCTAAATGTAGAAGGCCAATGTGAATATAATACTGCATTCTTTTTTGTACACACGCCAGGATTCATAGTGATACTGGTATCGGAGCATAGGGCCGATTGGTACCGGATTCACGATATTTTATACCGATATTGAGTGGATAGATCCTTTCGCAGCTTTCTCGATACCTTTGTAATATTTGGAAAGTATTTTATTTAGTCGACCTACCTCAAGTAACTCTTACTACTACACCTTTGCCGGTCCAAAGCGGTACTAATATAGAGCAATTAGGTGAAGTAGCTCCAAAATATTAGAGAAAAAATGTGAACGCAAAATTCATATTGATTATTGTTACTTTTTCAGTCTGGAAACCAAAGCGGTTCGCTGAGCGTGAAACCACGTAAACTTGGGGTTAGTGGACTTACTTCTCCATTTGCCTTCTTGGCCACGGACCCCCTCCCCCTCCTTCCCTCGACAAGTTCCTTCCCAGCCCCCAAGCCTATGACGTCGCACGCGCCAGCTTCTCGAGTGTGCCGTCTCCACAGAGGTTAAATTGGTGCATCACCGGCTGGAGCGCGGCAGTATCCGGTGGATGTCTACGCGGCCTTTGTGGACGAAATTTACGATAATGTTAAGGCGATATCAACTTACCGAGAGCACTTCCAAGGAAAGAAGATAGTTGTGGTGCTGGATAATGCGCCAGCGCATAGCCAGACTGAAAATCTCGTCGTTGAGCACGACGAGCCCCGTGCTTCTACGCCTGTCGCCATACTCGCCCAAGTGCAAACCTATTGAGGGTTGCTTCAGTGTTCTGAAAAATCAAGGCCGACCTCGCTCTGTCTCGTGAGGAGCTTATAGCAGCTTATCCTCGCGGCCAAATCGCGGAGGGTCGTTTGCAGATCTTGGAGCACACTGCACGACACAGAATCGGATGCATGGACCTACGTCTGGTTAATAAGATGGCTCTTCATTACCAACATGCCGTAGCAGCTGCCGAGCGCATGGAAGACATGTAGTACGACACCTGAACGAACTCAAACGCTTTGCTCTGGGCTTTAACCGTTTTGCTTTGCGATTTGTAATGTAAATTTTTAATTACGAAATTTAGTTTTCACATTTTCTAAAAAAATCGTTTTGCTCTGTATTAGCACCGCTTTGGACCGGCAAAGGTGTCGTAGTATAATACTCAGAAATGAATACCTGAAAGAAACCTGGCCGAGGACTGGAAGAAATCTGAATCTGAGTTAACCTATTCACAATATACAAATCTCACATGGTATAAGTCATCCAAAAAAGGGGAAAGGAAAGATGCGGCGGAATTTTTTTCGATACATCGGTTGTGCGGCCAAGGTGATGGCGCTTTCGTGTCGTGGTGCTGACGGGCTCTGGAAAGTCAAGGTGACGTGGGAAGGTTCTGCACAACCACGTACTGAGTGACGAGCTGTAGGTATTATGCCGGGAATCGAAGAATTATAGACGTGGACGTGCTGATGGACGTGCGGGAAAATGAAAAAAGGCGGGACCATCCGCAAAAGTATACTTCAATATCTGCGCGAAAAGACCGGTTCGAATTTCTTCATGTTCAATTTGCTGTTACTATGCTAAAATCGGTTTTTTGTGTGAAGGTAAAAGCATGGAATTACGCGACGTTCACAACGTTATTAAGATGTGCTACCGAGAAAATAGAGAAGGCAAGACGGATGAAGAACGCAGTTTGTAGCTTCTCCGTGAGTTCGTGCAAATTGATGGAAATTCGGCCGCAATTTCCATGACAACTCATCTGGTCTTGTTCACGCCGTGTGCTTCCAGACTGCGCGTCAGAAGATGTTGTTCAAAGCCTTCCCGGAAGTAATAATGATTGACACGACGCATGGAACCAACAAAATTACTACAAAGCATTTCAGTCTCCTTGTCCACGATGTGTTTGGGAAAGTAAGTTCTTTTTCTACAACAAGTCGTACTAAAATGGCATTTATGGCACCGGATGTTGTCTCACTTTGTGTACGTGTATCCTAGGTTCAATACGTTCGCCATTCACTTGTCGAGAGGAAAACAAAGGAGAATCTCGCGTTTTGCCTGGAAGAATTTGAGGAGGCTAACCCTGGATGGGAAAACATCAAGGCTATCGTAACAGATAAATCTTTTTCAGAAAAGGAAGTTCTCGAGGAAGCGTTTTCAAATGCTCGACAAATTATATCCCATGTTATTGATTATCTTCGGAAACAGGCACAGTTTGCAAACATTTGATTAAAGTTTTATAAACTTATTTTGAACATGTTGGCTTTATACTAGATTGGTACTCGCTGTTCCTGTAGCGCCAAAGGCAAGAAGAACATCATTAGAGCTTTGCAGTTGATGATGAAATCAAAATCTGCGCAGGAATACCGAATGTATCGTAGGACAATGATATTATCGCTGGGCGGAGACATAAAAAGACCCATTTTACGAGTATTTCGACGCAAACTGGGAGACATGTAAAAAAGAGTGGGTGGACTATCACCGTGATAATGCGCCCCACCTCAACAACCACACCAACAATCTCATCGAGAGTGGCTGGGGAAAGATTAAACAGCTTGTCAACCGAGAAGACCCCATCGATGAGCTGCTGAGCTCACTCATACTTCTTCAAGAATGGGCTGAAGAAGGATACTTGACGGAGTTCAAGAGCTGAGGTACCCGCCAAATACCGGATGTTCGAGATGCCACTGACCCTGAGCTCACTGCGCTGGCCCTTCAAGTAAGTGCACACGCCTACCGCCTCGTTCGTGACCAGTACAAATACGCGTGCACTGATGACACGTCGTACATGTGAAAATTGACGGTTCGAGAGCGGGGCTACGCTCGATTTTGGAGGGTGACGACAACTCTATTCACGTGGTGGATACTAACGTACGCTATATTTTGTATCATATTTTTTATCCGGGACCGTTTGGTACCATTGTCTAGAGCGCTGCTAATGTGTTATATCATTTTGTTGACAGACCTTACAGTGTACATGCTCCCGTGCTGTCACGTGATCTATTTCCGCAAAAGCCAAAACTGGGAGTCCTCCATTCCGCCGCTCAAGTACGACACGTCTCGCTGGTCGGTCCCCTACAAACGATATCTCGATCGGGTCAGTAGACGTTGCCAGAACACTTAACGTGACCAAGAAAACCATGGATAATGGATGAGTACTATTTAGGGACGAGCAGTATAGTGACGCAAACACAGTGTGCCAGCAGATCAAGGGGGTCATGTCGGACCAGAGTGCTGATGATTTTCATTCGACTTTCTCTCTCCTCAAGACAGTGGAAAGACTTTATCGGGCCGGGGAGGTGCGAAAACTTGTCGATGCTATTGCAGTGATCGAAGACCAAACAGAGGAATCGGAGCAAATAAACAAAGGCATGTTGTGTAGGATAGTATACCGCATGTTCCTGAAGCTAACTTGACCAAGCTCAAGTTTTCTGAGGTGGTAAGAAGTTCGCAGGCCTCGCGGCGCAAGAAAACGAAAGCACCAAAGACTCAGGATCTGCAGCGAATCCGCCGGCGTGTGCAAAGCTAATAGGTACTGGTAAGTCGAATACGCCTCCTATGCTACACGACCTCAGTAGTATTCTTTCCTCTAATAGGTACTGGTAAGTCGAATACGCCTCCTATGCTACACGACCTCAGTAGTATTCTTTCCGACTGCATTGCTACGATCTAGCTGCTAAAATGGTACGATCGGCTTTGAACAAACAAATTATTCCGACTGCATTGCTACGATCTAGCTGCTAAAATGGTACGATCGGCTTTGAACAAACAAATTATAACCTGTGGCTAATCCTCTTATGGTCCTGTTGATCGAGCTAACTCCCGCTGAAGGAAGTGGAGGCGCAAGCCCCACACGCAATCCAAAGAATGAACGTCGGCCAGCCGCTTCCAGAACCGAGCGGCTTGCTGTCAAGAGATGCGTGTACGGCAGCGATATCGGACATTGATATGCACGTCGAGTGGAAGACGGAAACACTGTATACTTAGCCAGGTGGACGACTTTGGATACGCGACAGTGAAGCAGCTATTAACTATGGTCCTCGTAATGGACGCCATGCAAGTGATGCCCAAGGTTCAAGCCACACTTACGTGGATTGATGGCGTAGCGATCTGCTCGTCAAACGAGCAAGCACCTTTAAACGACTGTAGGTTATTTAAAAAGGTGAATACTATTGTTTTGTGAAATCCGGTACAAAAATATTTATTTGATACCGGATATGTGTACACGTTTGTAACAGGA
>JAIKVB010000510.1:5811-24416 GCA_024679045.1 Phytophthora brassicae | reverse complement strand
CCCCACGGAACATCGCTCAATCTCCAAAGTTTTTCCCTTACTTCAAGGACTGTATTGGTGCTATTGATGGAACTCATATCCCTGTCGTTTGCCCCCCTACAATCGCCCCGCGCTTCAGAAACCGGAAGGGTTTTTTGTCTTCAAACGTGTTAGGTGCGTGTAATTTCTCGATGGAATTTGTGTACATGCTTGCAGGTTGGGAAGGATCCGCACATGACGGTCGAGTTCTTAAAGACGCGGTGGCTCATGACTTTCAAATACCACAAGGTGTTTGATTTGATTTAAATGAGCTGATAATATAACTAATCGCTATTATGTTGTTGATACCCAGGAAAATATTACCTAGGAGACGCTGGTTACGCGCTGAATAAATTCACTATGACTCCGTACAGAGGTACGCGATATCACCTAAAAGAATTTGGCGAAGGACAACAAAAGCCGCAGACCAAGGAAGAGCTGTACAACTTGCGTCACTCCTCGCTAAGGAATGTGATCGAGAGGACGTACGGAGTAGTAAAACACAAGTTCCCGATTCTGCGGTCTATGACGTCTTATGCGCTACAAGAGCAAGTGGGGCTTATGCAATCCGCATTCGCCATCCACAACTTCATTCGTGTCAATCGCGACGAATTCTCCAACAGGGGCATGGCTGTTAATTGTCAAGTAAACGAAGAAGGTGGTGATACGGAGTCTCACCAAGACGAAATAGATGACGCTGAAATGAAGGCTCTGAGAGATAGGATCGCTTCAGCAATGTGGACTGACTACCTGATGATTATTGCTGATCGATACGGCGAGGTTATCGTTTAACGTATCAGAATGAGCAAAATCGCTACGAAGTTTAACTGGGAGGCATCTTCTAATACAAGTAACACTTAATTTCATTCACTTATATAGTTTTGTCTCATCATGAACGATATGTACTATTGAAAGCACTCGCTTTCGATCCGCTAGATTATTCTGCTATCTGCCGGAATTCGGGCAGGTAGCGGATAGCGGATCGGCCCAAAATTTCCGCTGGAACGACCGTGCAGAGCGCGCAGAGTTTTGAGTGATCCGCTGGAGGGAAATTTCCGCTGGAATTGACGACAATCCGCTGGAATTTGTACGTGCGGAGCACCCCCTAGATTTCGGACTAAATCGACACCTATGGAACATTTCAACTTGCTCCAAAATATTTGGTTCAAACTCTTATTCTGATCTTTAGCATTCTGGACAGAAGTGACAGCCGGACGGGGACTCAACAAAGACAGTCGCCCCCCCGATGAGGCAGTGACAGAGGTCCCTCACCTGTGCCGACAGCGTGAGCGCAATACGCGAGGTAATTATTAATGAAAATCCGCGAGCGCAGCGCGCGTTGCCCTAGATTACACATCCTGAGAATAAAGCGCCTAACAAACTTCCAGTCGGTGCAAGCAGCTTCCGCCGGACGGCGTTACGAAAACATACATGTATGGACGACATTTCCAGTCGGTGCAAGCAGCTTCCGCCGGACGGCGTTACGAAAACATACATGTATGGACGACACTACGCCAGTCTCATAGGAGCACAAAAGGCATTTACCGGCATCCTCCGTTCTGTACTGACGATCGCTTATTACGGAACCCCTATCCCTTTTATAAAGTCGAAGATAGGATCGTCCAATATGCAGCACTCACAAACAAATTTTGGGCATTTTTAGCCAATCATATAGTGATAGGGTCAGGGTAACCATATCCCAGCTTATTTCTGGAATTTCTCGGATTTGAACCGGATTATCAAATAACAACCAATACAAAGATCTAAATAAAACCCACTTAGCAGTTTTTACCTGAGACGCGCCCGTTGAAGCATATGCTTCTTTCTAGACGGAAGGCCAACCTTTTGATAATTCTAAAGTCGCAGCAGCCAAGATGCGGAGGGTAGCGCGTGGTCTTGACGCCCCAGCAGGCACGATCATCCAGGAGGTAGCAGCTAAGAAGCTGTTTGATGAATTTCTTTCCTCCATGGGTTTGTCTAAAGCTTCCCTTGATGAAATGAATATAGCTCAGAGGGATTTCGCAAGTGTGCCAACTCACAATCTTTACTCGTTGCTAACAGCGTTTTCGATCTTCATTCAAACAAGAAAAAGTAGTAGGGCCCGTGGTTTACTGGCTAAGGCAACCGCTCTCGGATACTTTTCACAAGTCGTCAATCTTTTACGAGAACGCTACACTACGTCGCTAACTGACTCCAAGAGAATAGCTAAAATTTGGGACAAGATGGCGAGTTACATTGAGGAGCGCAATCTGCGTGCCAAGGTTCAAGCTAATGACGCTCCGGGGTGCACAGTCGATTATTTGTGTGGGCTAGTGGGATTTCTAGCGACGCATGCGGATTTGGCAACTGGTTTAAAATTTGTGCATGATGCAGCCCTTTTGACAATGATGTGGCATACTCTCGGCCGAGCCATCGATACGTGTTTTGCACGCAAGAAGCAACTCTCTATTGTCGCCTCCGGAGAACTGTTTCTACACATTGCTCGAATTAAAACCTCGGCGGTACAGCAACGGACAGAATGTAACTGCCGCCAGACTAACTGCCAAGTCCACTGATTTGTTGCATGGACAATGCGTGTGGTCACTAAATCAACCAATCCCATTGTTTTATTTAAACGATTTTAACCAATCACTACGTAGGACTAAGTGACTAATTCGGTGGCTGTCAAACGGTAAAATGGAGGCAACCAGCAGCACCTACGAGCCACCGGATGAAGCCGACGCATCAAGAGGATCCCTGTCGTGACTTGACGACCTTCTCAGCACTAGGACATCGAAGCATCGCAAACACTACAGTGTGAGAAAGAAAAGGGCAGTTCTACGGTCAAAAGAAGGTATGAGTGAGCGAGAAGCTGCACGGACAGTAGGATTTGCGCGCTGGACCCTCAATGACTGGCGTCGTTCTGCGGATGATTTTTTTGGTTTTAAAGGGAGTGAGAAGACGCTGTCCCGCGCGCCTGGAAGGCATGAGATAGTTCCGTATGGAATTGAGATAGTGACTTTCATGAAGAATACTCGCAGAGACAGCGAGGTGCTCACAGCCAAGATAATGGGTGTTTTCGTGCGAGACCAGTACCCGGATTGGCTCGAAGGCAAGAAAGATACGGCTACAGCCTACGAATCTTTATTGAGACTACTTCGTCGCTTTGCATTTCGCCATGGGTTCGTGCAGCGAACGCCAAGTGGACTAAAGGTACAATGCTCTTTAAGTTGTATTTATTCTTTTAGGTGTAAAATGATTTTAATGTTTTATATTATGACGTTTAAATGTAATCTTGTACTTAACAGGAAAAAACATTCGGACGTCATTATCGTGCGCGACCAATTTGCTGAGATGTTTAAAAAGACATACAGTAATTTTGAGCCTAGTGCTATATTCAATACTGATGAAACTGGAATCTATTACGACACCCCACCTTCCAAGATGCTATCTGAGAGAGGCAATCCAGCTTCTATTACCGCGGAACAGAAGCACTCGGCCAGATTGACGGCCGTCTGCACAGTTTGTGCCGATGGTCGTAAGTTGCCTCTCTTGTTTATCGTTCGCGGAGAACCGGGTGGTACAATCGAGCAGACAGAGCTGAAAACAGATCCAAAAGGTATTTTATTACATACATATCCCACTTTATTATTTTATTTTAACATTTTTGTGAATGCTTTTATACAGGACATGTCTATATAGTTCAAAAGAAAGCCTGGATGGACAGTCGGGTGTGGTTATTTTATCTACGATCTTTGCTGTACTGGCATATTTTCGACCCCTCTATTTTGTTAGTCGCCAACCTCGACTGCCACGTCTCTCTGGAGTCAGAAGACGTTTTATCGGATGAAATGTGCACCATTCTTCAGCCTCTTCCAAAGAACTCGACCTCAGTTTGCCAACCATTAGACGTGGGAATCATGGGACCGCTGAAATCCAAGCTTAAAAGCACTTTGGCTGCTTGAAAGACCGCCACCACTTCGAGAAGGAGAAAAACGACCAAAGAAGACCGCTAAGCAAAAGCCCTTGGAAACGATCAAGAGAACGATCAAGGCTTGGGACTCGATTGAGCCTGAGACAGTCGTTAAGTCTTTCAACAAAGCACTACTGACTAAATAAACATAAAACTGCCTCCTTATTTTGCCATCAATTATTGAGTAAAATTTAGGGAGACTCAAATCTTCATCGAAAATAAATGACCAACGAGGCAGCACTTCAACCCAACCAGACCTGGCAGTTGCATTCTGTCCGTTGCTGTACAAGGTGTCTCTATTTACAAGTCTCCGAAGCGATGGCAACAGTGTATGCTCCACGGATTCGGGTTGTTGTTCATATGCTATGATGAACCCTCCGAGTATATATTCCCGTTAGCATCCTCCCGTTGTTGAGTCTGATCTACTCGGTGGTCAGCCTTATTCACAAGAAGAGGCAATTTTGTACTGGGAGCAGAAAGAAGAAGAAGGGGAATCAGAACCTCCACTGAAGAGAGAGAAAGCGGCCAAATATTGCTAGTTATATTATTGACATCGTTAGAGATACTGTGAAGGCGATGCCAGTCTCGCTAAATCAAGGAATGACGTCCAGCATGACCAGTCATTCGATACGTCGAGGCGCTGCAGCGTATGCGAACGCTTCACCAAAGCTGGCAATACAGTGGATATCTCTACCCGGGGCGCTTGGTTGCTCTAGTCTTTGACGAAAACTTTCGCCTATATTGGTTCCACAACCAAAGAAGATCAGAGCGTGGCTAAGGTGCTTGCAGGATTCCAGGCACCAGACTTACCAGCTACAACGCCATCTATACGGGATTTGCACCAGCGTCTCTCCGTGAATGAGTACGGCCAGATCATAACCCTGCGTGTTGAGCTGTACCGCCATGTCCTCGGGTTTCAAGACGCACGATTTAACGTCTCCCTGGATGTGGTCGACACGACGTTTGCATCTCCTGTTGATGCACCTGGAGTCTGTTCTTGCAGCTATAGATGGATCTGGATCTGACGTACTGGTTGCTCGCTACGTGTACGAGCTCATCAGGGCATTGACGACAAACGCGCGCTTAGGTTCCTGCATCACAACGCGTACATGTTGTGAGTGCGGCTAACATTTACAGCTTCACTGGCGGACAACAAACCATGCTCAGCTGAGTGAAGCCGCAGCTGGAAGTGACAGTATGCTGTCGTCGACGCTCGAGAATATGCTAAACCAACTGGTTAGTATTAACATGCGCCTTGGTAGACTCGAAGACGCACAAGCTAGACGTCCAGACGACGCACCGCTACGTCCTGGTGTTGCTGGTCTAATTGGCGCTGTCGAGCTCGTGACTCCACCACCTGCAACGGCTTCGATACTTGCTGGATCCTTTCTTAATTGTTACACTAATCACATCTGGGAAACAGTGAAAGGTAAGAAAGAGCAGAACAAACGAGCCGATGCAAAGGCCACCTTCAATATCATGACAGTATTGTACCAAACGTTGTTCAAGATTGCGACGGAGCCCCGTCGATCCCACGCTGAATCTTACCAGGCCTGAAAAGACAATCTCTGAAACCTCGCCTTGGCCATGGACACTCATGTGAACGAGCGTCTACATTCTTTCGACCATAAGAAACCCACGCTTAAAGCATCGTCTCTGCGCAAGCGGTGGCGTCAGTTGCACAGATCACATCCCGAAGCGTACTGCGCTCTTGACGTCCAGTTCCTTACACTCAAAGCTAGTGGTGCTATCGAAGATTCTTGTACACCGCTGTCACACCAATGGGGAGCTTCAGATTTGGCTTAGAATCACACAGTCGTAACCACAACACACGCAGATATAGTACAAAAGAATACACACATAATTACATAAGTAGCCCCCCCGCGCACCGGACTCAAACCATCGGCCTGGCGGAATCTCCACCCGCTCTGCCGCTGATCTACGGGGGCATTCAACATATTTGCATATCACATCTGTCCATAAAGCCATTACCCAACTCGAAGCCAGCCGCCACCTCGTGTACCGCGTTGCTGCAAGTCTCTTTCCTTGCTCGCAGCACCATAACAATCGCGCGTCTCGCCCCTGGACCTCCTCACGCCGTCCGACCCACACGTTTTCGAGCAGCGCCGTCGCCTGCTCTCCGTGCGGCCATTCTTCTCGCCGTCCGTCTGTCCTGCTCAAACTGTTGAACTGGTCGCGCCGAGCCGCTGTCGCACCGTGCTGTTGTCTGGGGGTAAACGCAGAATGGTCTAGAACGAGTGGGATGGATTTTTAGGTTCAATAAAGTGCGAGTTCAACCCTATACACTGCCGTCCGAAATGAATAATTCGATGATGATTGGCAGCAATTTTATTGCCTCAAAAATTTGGCTCTGTGGGGATTCCGGACTGATGTCCGGAATCTGCCAATTACTGACAGTTGATTGTAGCCAACAAAACCACTCTATTGTTATCCTCCACTTGTTAGGGGTTGTTTCATTCCGGGCAACTTTCGACCATAAAAATTTATACTAGGCAGCTAATATATAGTTCCACAGGTGATAGAATATTCCTCGATTTGTATGACACTAGACTGACACCGCTTCCAAACGGTTTAAAGGGGCATTAGTTTGATCAAGTTGCCCCAGTTATCCTTTGGACAAAAATGCACGAATATGATTGGCCAAGAAAGTTGCCCAGTTAACCTGCCCTAGAATGAAACACCCCCTTACTGACAAACACAAACATGGGTGTGCGACGTGACACTTCCCAATCCACGAGATGCTGGCCACGCGCAGACGGATCGCGATCACGGCCGCCGAGAAGCTGGCAGTTCTGGACGCTTGGGAGCAGAGCGGCAAAATTAACGCCGTTATACAGGCGTTCTACAGCGGTCTAGATGAACACGCGCAGGAGCAGCCGCGCAAGCTCGTCTACCGGTGGCGGCAGAAGCGCAAATGAATCGAGATGGCATGCCAGTCGGCTCGCGGGCGTGCCAAAAAGAAAGCTCGACCGAGTGGAGCAGGTAGAGCCCTCCCCGTCGAAGTTGAACAGGAGCTAGTTGTGTGGATAACATGAGTTGCGGGGGGAGGACATACCTATTTCTGATATGATGCGTCACTTACAGGCTCTAGAGGTGGCTGTAGCTCATGCGGTGGTCAAGTTCCGATCTTCGTGGTCGTGGGTGAAGCGCTTCAAGGCGCGCAACAAGCTTTCAATGAGAGCGAGAACTAGGCATAGTCAAATAAGCCCAGAAGACCTTGACAAAATTGCGGCAGTTCAGCAAAGCTGTTGCTCAAAGGTGCAGGATCGGAATCAAAACAGTTTACAATGCAGATCAAACGGGTACATATATTGTTTATATATACCGAACTAGGTACTAATTATTTATTGTAAATCTGACATACTATTATTTATTTTTTTGCTGCTTGATAATACGGTTTTCTTTGAGTACCTTCCAGCGCGAACAATTTCGAAGAAGGGGATACATACCGTTTGGGTGCGCTGCGGAGGCATAATCAAAGAGCGCGCAACCGTTGTGCTTCTTGCGGATTCTAACGGTAAAAAGATGGCTCCATTCGTTGTCTTCAAAACGGACCTTTCCAAACATCAGGACATACGACACCAGAAAACTCGCTTTCGCGATGGTTTTGGTGTTCGCCTCTGGAAGAAGATCAATAAGATCCAAGCAAACACGTCTCTCCAAGTGTATGGCAACAGGAAAGGTATGTTTTTTTTCTAATTGCAATTGTTTTGTATGGATATTAACGTATATTATATTTTAATTTAGGCTGGTGGGATAGCCTTTTTGTCGATTCAATTTCTGCCGTTTCACTTTGAGGCTCGCAAAGACCCGTCGGTGCCGATCTTGCTGCGTTGGGATGACTTCTCTGGTCATTGGACCAAAGAAGTCATCGATAACGCCGCAAGCATCAATGTGGGACTAATGGAAGTTCAGAAAAGCGCCACCGCTGTTTGCCAGCCAGCCGACGTGGCTTGGAATAAGCCTTTGAAGAAGCAGCTGCGCGGATATATTGGGTTGAGCTCCTGCAAGATCAACTGAAGCGTAAGAAGACTGGAGTCCCGTTCAAGCTAGTACCTCCAGATAGAGAGGTTATATCGAACTGGATTGAGCGTGCATGGGCCGCGCGAAGCGAGAAGACAGTTATATCCGGATACAAGCGGGCAGGACTCACACTAGAAGAAATAGAGATTGTAGCAAGTGAGATTATCGCTAAATTAGCGAGCCTTAGCTTGATAGATGGTCGGATTGGTGCTGTAGCCGAAGTGCACGACACCATTGAAAGCAGCTCACTCTGCGATGAGCTGCTAGATTAATAAATGCATTTTCACTTGATTTAGGATGTGCGGCATACATTACGTTTTCTACCCCTTTTTGTAGCCAAACATGACTATCAGTAAAGAACGGAGGATGTCGGTATATTGCACCCAAAAACGCCAGGCAACATAAACACTTGCATAAACTTATGACCTCTAAGATTTAGTACAAAATCAGTATGCAGGATGTCATTTTTTCAAAGCCTCAAAAGATCGAGGAGTCGACATGAAAATATCGCCCAGCCTCACCCTGAACAAACCCTGGGAAAGTATACAACCCTACGTTGCTCGAGATGTTATCATGAGTGGTCCTGGGTTTAAGTCCGGTGCTCCGCACATGGACCTTAAACCGCAGGCGTTGTTACGGCTGGCTGAGCCGATTGGCTTCCACCCCCTCTTACTGCCCTGTCTGCCCTTGTGTTGCGGTAACGACACCGGCTTCAACCGGTCATCGATTAAGGGCTGATTGGTATGCAAATGCTCGAGGTGTACATTGTTCAGGGAGCAAGAACGGGCGTACCAGAAGCGCGGCGGGAGGGGTGGGGTCGAGGAGCAGTGTCGTTGGCAGGATCAAGGGTTCTGTAAAGGCGCTAACCGAAAAGAAATAATGTATTTCCCATATTTTCAGATCGCCCTAAGTTATTTACCGTTTTTGGTATGGAACTGACCAAAATCCTAGCACTATTTATTTTTTTGGAAATGGCTTCGCACAATTTGAATATACCCCTCTTGCTACATCGCGCAATAATACTTACTAAACATCATCCAATCAAGACAAAACGCGACCCTATGTGCGATCCATCAGTACCACAGGGAACAGGATGCTAACAACTCTTTAACACGAGAAAAGTGCAGGTGCAACTTAGCGCTCTAATTGGAAAAAAGATTAATTCTTAGTGTCGTTGGCGGAAACCTTAGTGAGTTCATCAAATCGGCGACTTTCTTAGGGTGGGTGGCTTTAGTTGCGATTTTGCAGGATTTTGCAGGATTTAGTAGGATTTAGGGCTCTGAGCCAATAAGAACCGCTAAACACGTCTTGTCACGGTATTTGAAGCGCACGAGCCTGCAAAAGAGTGGGAGTCCCACTTTGTTACAGTGGGACTCCTGCAGTCCTGCAGACTGCACATCACCCCGCAGGACAGGCTGCAGAGGGGGGGTCAGCTCGATTCGAGCTTCGACCTTGTGGAGGGGGAGGTCCAACTCGCATTCGTATTTGTCGCACATAAATCAAAGAGAACCGAGCGCACGAAGAACACCACGGACAGGTGGGCCCCCATGGAGCAAGTGGTTGTTGCTATCGTCAAATATTTCCTTGACAATGGCGAACAGGACGCACTCCAGCGTCTACTGGAGTCGCACCACGCTAAGCAGCTACGGAGCGCGTGTGTCAAGCTGAAGCTCAGCCCCCAAAACTGCACGGCTGGCACGTATAACAAACCTGGTTTTATTGATCTTCATCTCAAGTATCGAAACGAAAAGGTTGATGGTGAGCTCGTGGCGCTCACTGGTCCGACCAAAGAGCAAACGAAGCAATTGGAGCGCCGCAACTCACCGCAAGACATCTTTCTTCTTATTAGCATTCTCTTCAGCGAAGATTTCATGCGTCGCATGCCCGATGCGGACAAAAATCAAACGCGTGCGGCTCTAGACAATCGTGTTATCAATGAAGGTAGACCCTACTGGAAGGATGTCACTACTGCCTACAACAAGAACGGAGGCAAGTACAAGGGGTTCGCAAAGGATCGTGCACAGTATCAAACTATCCAACCGGAGCAAGCTGTCGAGCACAGCACTGCTAAACTCATGGACATGTGGAAGAAGCTCACAAGCCGGTACACGGTGACCCGCGGTAAGTCGAAGCTGTCTGGTCACAACGAGAGAGACTTCTTCTACTACTCCAAAGGTCGAGTCGACCTTCTCTACCTCCATGACTGGTTTAGCATCCACCCAGGCTTATTATCTAAAATGATCAGTAGGATTTCAAAAAAGCTGAAATGTCCACCCTGAATGTCACTGAGAGCGACGGGGGGATGCGGGAAGGAGTTCTGCAGAGGAATCTACTGGCAGTAAGCGACGTCAATTGAGGGAGATAGAGCGTATTGCCAGCATGTTAGAGGAACAAGGAGGAGATATAGGATCGACATTCCAGCTACAAAGCAGTGACTCGTTCGTCCGCTATTGTGCAAAGTGCACTGACCACGCTGACAATGATGAAGGATGCTAACGCAAGTGACGAAAATTATTTTGCAAGCGCAGCAAAAAGTGGACGCACTTGTTATGCGCTAGATGAATGAGATGGATCCTAAATAGGCAGAACCCGTGGTGCGGTAGGCTAGAGGATTTTAATCCTCTGTGTAAGAAGGATATAAACCTTTTTCCCCAGAAGCCTACGAGACCAATGAGCAGTAAGGACTTTAACTTCCTCGTTTCATTAACTTAATCTCAATAGTAGTATTGATTTTTCTTAGCAGAATTGATTTTCTTAGTTTGCTCGTAGCAATAGGATACTACGCAGTTTTGCAAAATACCTTCACGGACGAAGCTATTTGTTTGCTGCGCTACGAGGGGGTCCCCTTCGTAAGTCAGTAACAATTGAACCGTCAGCCTCTCATCACGTTCTATCTCTTGAAGCACTTGTAGAACTGGATCCCGTCAGTACTTGAGCCGCTCGTTGATAACAAAATTATGTAGAACAGCAGCGAACTATATGGTCAGCGTCGTATTTACCAAATGAAGCTGAAGGGTACGGAGCCGAAAAGCCATTTCAATCCGAATACGCACTTGCGAAAGATGGTAGCTAAATGAGTCTTTGTAGATCTCCTTTCCTAATGAAGAGCAGTATATGGAGTGAGTAGGTGATTTGACGCAGTGTATGCAGCATCTGCAACAACGTGCAGGCCACGCTCTAAACCCTCAATCACTGCAGGAATCCCGCTGTCGTCGTAAGCTCTAGTATTGTTTACTCTACCGGGATGCATCGCCTCGACCAAGACAAAGCGGACAAAAGCATCACAAGCTGCTTGTATATAATAATACCACTGTGTATATATTGCCCACTAAAGTGACGACGTGCACACGCAGCACGTCCCGCCTCATTATCAGATGGAGTCTGAATATTGCAGAGCCATCCGTCTAGCGCAGCCACACAACCGTTCATAAAAGCCCTGTTGTTTCTTACCGCAAAGCCTGCCGCATATTGCTCACGTTCCGTTGGCGACGTAGAAAAAAACGGATCTGCCCTTGCGGTATAGCCATAATGGCGCGCATTCCAACCTTGACCACTCGGTAGCAGAAAGAACGATATACGCCGACTCCCCGCCGAGTGTCAGCTATCATACCACCCGAAAGAAATCGTATCGTCATTTGAAGCTTATTCGCAACACTCATTTGGCCACGGTTTACCCACGCTAAGAAATCGTATCGTCATTTGAAGCTTATTCGCAACACTCATTTGGCCACGGTTTACCCACGCATGAGCGGGACGATCCAGCTGCACGAGATAACCATAAAGGCTATTGAATGAAGCCACTGACATGTGGTACATGCGCTTAACCTCGCCCTCGTGGAGCTGTTGCTCCACCTCGAAGTTCCAGTCCAGACGCCGACGAGGACGATGCTCCTGGTAAACCGCAGCATCCTCTTGAAGAACCAACGCATTTAGCGGGATCGCTGCTTCGCTCTCTTTTACTTCATTTGAGTGTGGAGCTTTGAGCATTACTCACCGAACGCGTGTCGACGGCACTCGGAAGAGTCCAGGGAATTGGCGCACCGGCCGAGCTTGGCCTGGATCGCAAGTGTGGTGTCCACATTGTGGCGAGGCTGACCTTTAGATGTCGACCAGCCCAAAATGTTTATGCACTTCATCATGTGAGGGTGATACCTCACCAAAACCAAGAGGGGTACAGCTTCGATTTAATGATCCTGCGTTTTGCAAAATTGCAACCAAAACCACCCACTCTTAGCGGGAGTAGAAAAATTAGCGGATTCAAGGAGGGATTCTTAGCGGATGAATCCTTAGTCCGGCGCAATACAGGGAGACTAAAACATTTAACAGCCTATATAACGTTCTTTAGTGCTTGTGTACTTGTGTCGGCTATTCTGCTTTATTTGGGCCTACTTGTGAGTTTTGCATTTCGGATTGCTTCATCTTGTGTCGGCTATTCTGCTTTATTTGGGCCTACTTGTGAGTTTTGCATTTCGGATTGCTTCAGCAAGCTGCTGAGATTCCAGTGGGCGGGTTTATCTACGCGATAATGTCACCTTCCCACTTGTAGACGATCGGCAGTTCGCCTACATACGGTATCACTGGCCGTATCTGAGGTCTTCATTCTGAGGTCGATTTTGAGATCACTGGTGATAAATATCCTGCACATTAGATTTATCCGACGCTCAGAATTCATCTGTAGAAGTCAGGTCGCTCACGATTCCACTTTGTATAAATAGTGCAGAAATGTCATCCGTTTTGCAAATCCGCTAAGGAAGTCGCTTGTGGGTGCTAAGAATAAATCCACACCCGCCCTAATTTATTGCAGCATCCTTTCCTACAAAATAATTTATTGGTTGTTAATTTGCACGCGTGGCCCTAATTATTCAGTTGCTTGGCTACCCGTTCTGGAAAATAATATGTTCGGAACTGGTCAGGACATTTCTGACCCGACCTTTCTCGAAAAGCCACGAAAGTGCTCAAGAAGATAGCCCTTTTGCGTTTTAAGTTGCATGCAGGTATATTGTGCAATGCAAGCACTTTGTCGTTTTGAGTCACAGTCAGAACAGTCAAAAACTGCATTTCACATGTTATTGTCATGGTAAAAATTGATACTCGGAGGACAGCTTTAGCTGGCTGGACAGCCTAACCAATCCTTTTACTGCCCCCCTCAGGGATTAATTCGCGAATGTCGCTTGAGTGTACATATTGTACGCAGTGGTCGTCTGAAAGCTGATCGCTATGCACTATCCTATTGGCAAATTAACTGACATTTTGCTGGGCGAAAGCTTTTTGGGAGCTATCGAAGTTGGAAGGCGCGATAAGGAAGTGGGAAATTGTTCGTGATGGAGGTCTAGGACATGCTTTTGGGGCAAAGCTACGTGTTGTTTTGGGAGCTATTCGAACCGTAAGACTCCAAAACAAAGTGGTATGGAGGTCCAGGACGTATCCATAAAAACATTCGCTAAAGCATTCAACGAGAGCGCGATGCACTTCAGTGGGGTGGTGCGACTTGATGGCGTCTTTGTCTTTCATGGCGGTATTCTTTGTAAAACGAACGCTAACTAGGATTCTAAACTCGCGTTAGCCTACTTTCATTGCTGTTATTCTTTGTAAAACGAACGCTAACTAGGATTCTAAACTCGCGTTAGCCTACTTTCATTGCTGTGGATGTCTTCCAGATGCGCTTGTTTTATATAAAACACTTTTTTAATTTTAGATCATTGGTACCACTCCATTCCGGAATAATATGTCTCTACCAAAAAATAGGACGCGATAATAAGGTCAATTCGTTGTATATACAAGTACGACTAGTACCAAAAGCCGTAGCACGTCGTCGCCATTCGTTTGGTGTGCTCAGATTTTCGAGGAACAACGTTTTGGCGCAAAACCGACCATTTCACCGTGCTTTCGCTGTCAGAAGGAACGGCTCATTAAGCATATCGCCCCTCCTCCCTCAAATGCCTCCGATAAATCCGCCTGCTTGCTGCCGTAATGACTACCACCCGGCCATGCCCCCGGACGCCCGCACTCCGGCCATCACGCTGTCGACCACGACCCCACCCCCCGCCGTGCTGCCGACCATGGCGTTGCCGGTCTCCAGGCTGGCCATGATGCTGCAGGTTACGACGCTGTCGGCAACAACGCTGGACACGACGGCGCAGACCACGACCCCGACCTAGATCATGCTGCCAGCGGTGACGATACTGGACACAACACTGCCGGCCAGGACCACTCCCTTCAACGCTGCCGGTCATGATGATGCCGGGTCCACCGCGGGGTCTTCGTACTGCAGTCAGCATCATGACACGGCCTGCTTTTGACTCTCCGCGTTGGCACCGGCTCATCGGGTAGCAAGATGAATCGGCGACGGGTCCTGCTTTTGACTCTCCGCGTTGGCACCGGCTCATCGGGTAGCAAGATGAATCGGCGACGGGGGTGCGTAATGTAAAAGATCATTTAATCCACGTGAATCATGTTGAACATGGCTGAGTACTGCATTATGTTCCTATCAATGTGGGCTATGCAAAATGCTCGTCTTTCACGCTTGTTGTTTTTGGTCCATAGCGGACGAAGAACGCTGCTATAAGAGCGCCGGTTTCCTCGTTGCATCTCCCGGAACAGTGTAGTCGAAGCAAGGCCACATGCCTCAGCTGCTGCCCGAACGGTTGACCAGCGGTTGACTGGCGTGTTCCGCAGCAGCTGAAGTTGCTGGCTGTGGTCCTGCTGTCTGCGGCCGCTATACTGCATCCGATTGGTTGCTCGGTAAACACCAGACTGTTGCCACTCGAGGTCGGCTCGCTTCCAAACTTGACGCTCTGTATTCGGGTGAAGGCCGACATGCGCAACAACCTCTGCCTTTGCTCCTTTGCGTGATATATTTCCATTCAACCGTGTCAACAAAGCTTGCACGTTCTGGTCGCACTCGCGAGCAGTCAAGTTTCTCGTGCGTCGATATTATGAAGGCATCCTGCACCCGTTGAACGTAACTGCAGTGTTCAACATCACGGCCGAAATGGACATCGTCGAGGCCGGCATTCCGTCCGGCAGCTTCCCATCTGGGAGCGCCGTGGCCGACAGCACCACTTCCGACCGATTGGAGCCCTGCGCGGCGATCATCATCGTGACCGACACCGTGGCCAGCCTGGGATCCGACGACCAGCAGTTCGACGGTAAGCTCGGGCTTTGGGCCTTCACTGAGAAGGTCGCAGCTCAACGCTCTAGCAAGCGTAGGCCAGCCGGTACCTTGTAGACGAAGGAGGTATCTGTGACGAAGTCGACCTACAGAAAGAAGCTAATTACAGAGATGCTTCCTTCTATCTGCGCTCGATGGCCAAGCTGTGATCAAGTCGTGGTTCAGCAGGACAACGCCCCAGCCCACATTCCATCATCCGGTCGTGAGTTTGCTGCTACTGTAAAACGTTGCGGCGTGCTGGTGGAACTGCGATGTCAGCCGCCTAACAGCCCCGACTTGAACTGTTGCGACTTGGGAATATTCACTGCGACACAGGCTCGACAAAGAGAAAAAACGGCCCGGAATAATGACGAATTGATCACGGCTACGACGGAGGCATACTGGGAGCCCCCCCCGCGTGCTGAATGCTGCGTTCCTCAGCTTGCAGAGCTGCATGGGCTTGTGTGTCCAAGCCGACGGTGACAACGACTTCAAGCCGCCTCACATGGGTAAGCAGCGGCTTGAGCGGGAGAGAAGACTCTCCGTCCGGGTCTCTTGCTAGCCGACTACGACCGCTATCATCTTGGCATCACCCCGTCTAGCACACCCTACTATAGTTAGATTAAGTCTAAGTAGGAGACCTATTATTCCGGAACAGTAGAAAAGGGCCTAGTGACCTATTGTTCTGGAATGGAGTGGTACTGTATAATCACCACCGTACCGCAGTGCCTCCAGCTTCTCACTCGTCAATGACATTCTGTCCAAAAGCCCTCCCGGAGTTGATTTAACAACAATTCACGGTTAGACATCGTAGACGTAGCATCACCCACCCGATCAGCTCGATTCGCATATGTTGCGCTTCCTTCCAACCATTTTTTTGCAAACTAATTCAATAAGTTAGCTCCAAATTCTGATGCCGAACTAAATTTTAGAAATCCCTGTAAACTGTCCTCTCAGACTAAAGCAGCACCTCTAGTGATACCGGTACCCACATTACGGTACCTCCAAAACGTATACCGGTATGTAGCAATATTAGGCCGGTTCGACTTGTAGGGTCCGATCGAACTGGATGAAAAACGGGTTGGAACCGCACGCCAGTTGGTTTTTTTAGCAAGGCGTATGAATAAAACGAAAATCGTGTTTAAGTAAAAAAAAGCAATAATGAAGTCCGAACGAGCTCGAGACAAAATTCGAGCAGAACCTAAATTCGTAACCAGTTCTTTTCGGCCATTCAGCTGGTTTCTATTTCGTTGTTTCAATTCAGAATCGGGCTCTTTTGGGAAATCCAGCTGCATTTTTGGTACATACAGCTTGTTGGGGTTCAAGTCGAACACGGCCTTAAAAATAAGGGTAAAATCGTGCGACGAATCCAAAGTGAGACTACGGCAAACCAAATATTACTTTTCAACCTATGTACGAATCTGGAGTTAAGCACACCACGCAAAAGCTGGTTGTCTTTCCTATGGTTTGAGCCTACACCCAGTTAATTTTAATTGGGATCGAGCCGAGAACGAGGTCGTAAAAAATTATCTCCATTTTTGATGCGAGAACTGAAAAAAATAAATGTACTCGATGTTTATAAGTTAAATCATGCGGGAAATCCGATCGTGGTCTCAGAATTGGCTAAAGCGGCTCTAACATGTCGAAAAATCTATTTTCTTTGGCCACTTCAAATCCCCAAGGGTTTATTCTTGATTTTTTCTCTAGTTGTTTTACTACTGTCACTAGATAACTTTTTGTTTACCCTGGCATCCGAGATAGGTGACGAATTTATAGAATTCATCTCACAGAGTATGTCTCATAGACTCCTGGCGTCGTAGTCTTGCGTTTCTTGCTCGCTGTAGTGGCTTTCTTGCTTGCAGCATTTGTGGTGCCTCCCTATGATTGCTATTGCTCTGTTGGTTTCTATCGTCTTCTCCATCTTCTTGCTAGATGGTAGCTCGGGCCAGCCACACACATTGGTCTTGGTTTATCTCTGCTTCAACTGCCACTGCTGCACGATGCGTTAAGCGGGCTTGATTTGTCGACTTGGCGGTTGTCCCTTCCTGCTCACTCGACTTCGCGTACAAAAGGTCACTCTGAAACTTATTCGGCACGTAAGGTCGAATCGATTTGTACATCTGCACTGGCGTTTCTGCGTTGATAGGAGGTAGAGGCAGGACTTCGACGTGCTCCCTCATGATACGTATCACCTTGTCTTTCGAGGTCAAACTGCCGTCATTTTTTGCCGAAGATCCGTTTTTTTCAACAGAGTGAGGGTGTGCTGTACACGAAACGATCCGCTTCCGATTCATCATCACTTTGTGCACTCTCTGTAGTTAGCGTTTCTTCCTCACTTCCCTCGTTGTCAGACGGAGATGAGAAGTACTATCGTCACGTTCCTCCCTGGAATCATTCGCACTGGTGGTACCAATGCAAGGCGCGGCACAACTGAATCGAATCTGCATAATGTGGAGCCTCATTGCATTGTTCGATGCTGCAGGTGCCACTGACCGCAGGTTATGGGTGTCCTTGGTCGTCTGCGGCTTAGCCCGGTTTTCAACAGAAGCCGCAGCGGCAGGAGGTGGATGAGAGGTGGGCCAGGAGACGTGCGACTGACTGCTCTGCATGACTGCGTGGTGGTACGTTTGGGAATGTACTCGATCCAGTAGAGACCGTTGATACACCTTGTTCAATTTTTTGAATTTGGGAAAAGGCCCGTTGCTCAAAACTTCACTTACAAACGATTTTTAGTAGCTGATCTTTACAGCCGATCATCTCGATAACTCCATAAGGCGTTTTAGAACATTTTGTTTGCTGCCGTCGGAAGTGAGGTTCGTTTGAAGTACACGTCTGACTATGTATAACGTTAAGGAGAAAGCGTCGTCCGTCTCGGACCAAGCACAACTGATGGCTGTGGGTATTGTATCTAGAACACTGGAAGACGTTCTTCATGGTACTCACATCTGAAGCAATGCAGATCGAGAATTCATACGCTGATGGAGGTTTGCTTGTCAGTCGTGACAATTCGTAGGGCTATGGCTGCTCAAAGCCAATCAAAACGATTTGGCGTATTGGGCTGCATTAAATACCTTTCGCCGATTGGCTGGGACGCATGATGCGTATGGATTGCAAGAGAGAATACTATTTTACTATTGAAGCGTCACACCCAGGGATTCCATATTCATAATAATGCGTTCAAGTTAGTCAAACAACACGTGGTTATGTTACGTCTGTATTATTAGTGGTGGAGCTAAAACATGAATGCTAGCAACAGCTAGTGATGGGGAAAAAACGGTTGACAACGTGTATTTAAGTTAGGTTGATTACCCCCGTAGTTGAAAACCTAGGTTTAAAAATAGAGCTTTCAACAAATAAGCCTCAATGGCAGCGGTAAGAGAAATCAGCTATGCAAGATCCGCGGTGAGTTCGGTCTCAGGACCCATGATACTCTCAGGATAA
>JAIKVB010000509.1:0-24451 GCA_024679045.1 Phytophthora brassicae | reverse complement strand
TATTCTACGGGGCCAGGAGGTGACTGCGGATTACGGAGACGACCTGTGGTTTGTCTGTAAATGTCGTCTGGAAGGGTGCGTGCACAGGGACATTCAGCACATCCAGGATCCTTGATTACAACTCGAATTTCACCTGTTTACGAATCTAATATGAATGACTGCTCTCAGCAAGAGTTTTTATACATGGATAGCTATCTCTATATCGACGAAAGTTCACGTAATGGGTTGCTGACGTGGAGGTACTGCCAGACGAAAGGAAAGTGTTGTTTGGCGCCAAAGTTGAATGTGCAACCTTCTAATTTTTTACTTGCATACTGTATGGTTCGACCACACGCGCAATGTTTCGCGCGTTGAAGTTGTTGTATAGCAGCCACTGTCCAGGATATTTTACGAAATGAACGTGGAGGAAGAATACAGGAGCTTTTTGTTGCGGTCGGTTCTCGGTCGGTTCGATTCACTTTGCTTTTTATCTTCTACAAGACAACCAGCACTCCAGACCACCACTCCGGTTACAGGCGCCGTACGTACATCCAGTCTCTTTTGAAAGTTGATTTTTATGCTATCGTTCCGTTTTTGTTAATAGATGGGCAAGAACTCCGGAAATACGAACTACACCATGACGGATATTAATCGCATTCTACAAATCATTGAAATTTCACTACCGCTGGGTAAGGATGAATGGGAGCGCCTGGCGGTGGCGTTTAACTCTGGACGTACACGTTGATCTCCCGAGCGAGATTTCGAGAGCTTGCGCCGTAAGTTCAAGGTACTTTACAGCACTCGTAAACCGACGGGTGTGTCGGAGATGCCTCCACACATTTTGAAAGCTAAAGAGCTGAAACAGGCCGTCGACGAGAAGGCCAATGTTGTAGAGATGGATGACGAGGCTGACCGCGACACTCGCCTAATTGAACCAGACTTTTCTTTTGAGCCTGATCACGACGACAGCATCCTCGAAGAAGGTTACGAGGAGGGTCAAACCATGGCCGACTTTTCAAATGAGCACGGAGCCGAAGACGTGCCAGTTACGGATACATACGTTGCAACTGAACTTACATTGTCTGGACAACAGTCCACACTAGGCGAGATGCATGAGCTGTTCACCCCGCCCGTAGGCGCCGAGGGTCTAGAGGCATTTACACGAACTCCACGCCCAGCTACACTGCGCGTAGACCAACCCACGCGCTCGCCGTTGTCAATCGGGGGGCGCGCAAAATCGCGCAAGACAACTCCAAACTCTGTTATGAGCAACGTCCCGAGCCCAATGGATTTGTCAATAGGGCAAGGTCGATTGTCAGTCCCGCGTGAAGACAAGAAAAAACCCTCGAAGTACCTGAGTTCTTCTAATCGCTTAGGTGGGGGCGACTTGTCCGAGTTCCGAGATACCATTGGCGCCAAGCGGGCCCTTGAAGAAGATAAAGAGACTCTAGAGGCTAGTTTCGCGAAATCTAAAAGAATTAAGGCGGCGAAAGCCGCCTCCGCGCTAAAGCAAAAAATGGCAGGTCTGGAACATGCTGCCAACAACATGGGAGGAAGTATACTGGAAACAATACTTCTACTTCGTGAAGAGAACGAACGTAAAGCGGAGGCTCGCCGTGCCGAAGAATAACAACGCCGACGTGACGACATTGCTGCTCGCGAGGAGCGTCTACTTTCTGCAAAGGCTGAGGCTGAGGAACGCCGTCGACAGGATAAAATTGACATGGAGGAACGAGCCCGCCGCGATCGCGACGAAGCTCGAGCCCGCACACAGGAGCTGATGCTAATGATACAGACAATCGCCAAAAGAAACTAATTCGAAATCAAGTGGATGAAAGCAAGACATGCAGACGCAGCGACCATCCTCAATTCGTATTTCAGTTTTTTCATAGCAGCTCCAATACTTTACATCACAAGTTAAACACTTCAATAAAACATCTAGATTTGGTGCATGAACCGAACTCCTTTGTATCGATACCGTCCTTAGTTCGTTCACCATGTCGTTCGTCAAAGATTACAGATATGTCACTTTGCATTCGTAACATCATAAGAAGAAAAGTGAGATCCAAGTTCAGATCTTGGTATCATTTACACGGAATACTACTCTCAATACTACTACGTGAAGCTACCTGAATTTATTCCAAATGTGGTGGTATATCCATTTCACCCGCAGAGGTTGTACGTATTTGCGAAATCCCCACCGTACGCACACGGTAGTTTGCCATTCGAAATATGTTGTTTAGCCGAAGTCCACGAAGCATGGGGTCGTACGGTAATGGGAGATTTACACGACTATACACCTTTTGAGCACTTCCCATCCCCCATTCTGCAGCTTGTCGTACAGCCGTGATAGCGTTGTGGAGTGTCCTGGCTGATCTTCTGAGTTGAGACCAAAGGCGTTCGAGATCGCCGTCCTTCAACGGAGTGAGTATTCTTCCTGCCATCTCTGTAGAACATGGGAATGCTGAATATGATACCACGTTCATTCGTGTATCGGGACAATACGCGGGGTCTAGCAACTTATTCCGGAAACCCAACGAGGTGTCCGAGTCGTTCCACGACCCCGGGCAGTTATGTCGGCTCCACACGATACAACCGTCAGCTGCGAAGCATATTGTCCCAGTGACAAAAACAGAGTGAAGCCAGCCATTGTACATGGCATTTTAAAGATCGGCATTTGAAGGTTGCTGGACCTGCACATTCATGAAGGTTAAAACTGTTAATCTACATAGATTTAAAGTGTTTTGATGCATACCTTGAAGTTTTTTCCGTCTATAAATCCGAACGTGTGTTTCAGAAGAGGCTCGCGAACTTCGATCAGTTTTGCCAGGTCTGCTTGATGAGCAGGAGACGGCCAAGAAATTCGGGCAGGTGAGTAGTTGGCGAGCGAGTTTCGAAGTGCTTCCTCGGCTTTCGGTAGTGTGCGCGACAACGTACTCGGAGGTACGCCAAACAACATACACAAACTACTTTGTTCCATTGATCCCACGTAAAAACAAAGTACAAGTCCTAGAACCTGGTGATGATATCGGAGCTTGAGAGGGCGGCCCCTTGTTTGTCCGCGAGGTATCCAGTAGAAGCGCGAAAAACGCGTGAGGAGTTGGTGGAATGCAGGTCTAAAACCGAGCACATAATACAAATCATGGTTAGTATCTGCTAGCTCAAAGAACGTCAGTTAGATGTCATACCTCGTAAGACTCGTTTTGTTTAAAAAGTTGATGTCTGTGCCGTACTTGTACAATACCATCCACGGCGAACTACATGGCGTTTCTAAGCATTGAGCCGTTAAATAAATGACGGCGCTTCATGGCAATCCTCCACGCCTTCTCTACTAACACACGAAACACTTCCTTCCCGATCGTCCTCAGCTCCTTGTCCTGCTTCTCGAAGGTAGCAACGAGTACCAGCAGCACGTCCGAGTCCTCGTCCGTCATCTCACCTTCTTACAGAATGGTGAAGAATAAACATATGGAAGGGTGCAGACCTGACATGTCCTAGACAAATTGACCCGTGTATTATAATTAATTAGACGACTCTATGTAAATTATTTTAAAACGGGGCATTTCAAGATGGTCACGGGCAGCATCTTTAACTTATTTGCGGTGGAGGTATTTTGTGATAAAGCGTCATATATCTTTTTTAAGATCGACATATCTGCTGCAGATAAGGCGCCCGCTTAAGCTATTTTTGGTAGGCTTCCAAGGCAACGTTAATTAACCAGGTTTGGGGGGTTAAAAACTTCCTTTAATTAAGTTAACTGATATTATAATAATAAAAATTAGGGTACTACGTAGATAAGGAAGAAGATGCTCAAGATGGATGAAGAAGACGAGAAATCGTTTAACATATTCGACTGCGAAAGTGACTTCAGCCGAGACTGCTACGCTTCGATGCGCACTCCTCCACCGCCTTCGTCTTTCATGGTGACTTTCAACCTGTAGGCTCGGATATCATGTTTTCAAAACACGGTAGATTTTTTAATATCAGGGCGAGTTTCCACCAAACCGAAATATTTTAGTTCCAGGCGGATTTTCCCTAAATATTAACAGTAATACCGGTAATAACGATCGGCTGCCATTATTCAGCATTGTGTGCACCACACAGCTCCCCTTCCCGCCAAAACTAAATTTTGTGAAAATGGTGGACGAACGGGAACGAAAGCGCCAGCGACTGTCTTCGTTTGAGAATCCGTTGGTTATGGACGTGAATTCTCCAGCGAAATGGGATTTTCTAGCTCCATGGTGCGATGAGCTTCAAGGTCAACTGGTTTCTTTATCGAATGGCTACATCCGAGTACTGGGACCTCGTGCCAAACGAGAGAAACCATTACGATTTAATTATTGGGAACTTTCGGACGATGAAGAGGAAGAAAATAAAAAAGATCCTGAAAAAGAAGCACAAGAAATAGAAAAAGCTTTTACGAAGACAAGAGAAGCAATTGAACTGCTGTCTCTTGTGGCAAGTGTGGACAAAAAAGCTTTCCACATGCTCATGACTCAGCAATGTAAACTGAGACTGGATGACGAGGAAAGTGACGAAGAAGAAGAGGAATTCCGACTTGTAGTTAACGGAGAAGAACCTGATTTCATTATGAGTGGAGATGAAGACAGTGGAGAGGACGGAGAAGAAGAAGATAGTGAGGAAGAAGAAGAAGAAGGAGAAAATAGTGGTGAAGAAGAGGAAAATGATAATGTTGGGGATGAAACTGTTTGTGATATTAATGATGCAGATGAGGACGAAGAAGAAGAAGATGATGATGATGTATTGGTGATTCCTCCTGACACTTCAAAAGCCGATCGGCGGCATAAGCGCGAGAATTTTATCTCGCCTCGCTTCGACTTTATATTGATGAGAGGAATTCCAGGCGAAGAATTACCTGCTTCTGCTGTAGAAATTGGGGAAAAGATTTGTTTATCTGACGCTCCACCAAATGACGAATACGAGCAAGCTAAAACACGCATTTTAGAGATGCGGACGGATGCGCGAAGCAATCAGCGCTTGTTGGAAATACCAGTCTCGCTTGACTTTGGTAACTGGGCGAAAACAGCAGAAGAACTTGCAGGGAATCTACAGCAACTCATTACATTCGTAAAAACTACGAAGCTCCACAATCAAAAACGGGAAAAGAAGGCGTTGGAGGTGAAATGTTGTACGAATGTGTGTGTGTACCGCATAGCAGAGCTGTCCCTGCTGCTGAGCAACAACAACATAATTACGAATCTTTTGGCAGAGCGTGTGCTACAAGTACTGGAGACTGGCGTTCCTTCTGGTGAATTTCACTTTTATTTGAAAGATGGTAACGATGATACCGAGAAAGTCGCAAGTCATGCCGCCCTCGGCAAGTTATTCAGTGGAATGCTGCTGTCTCCTCTTTGCACACAGAACCTGAGCTTTCCCTCTTTCCGCAAGCTTATAATCGCGTGTGAAGATTCGGCATTGTGGCAGTTTGAAGCGCTGTGTTCAGCCCTAGCAACCTCGCGAGCTCCGATCACCAAGCTGGAGTTAACAGATGCCTGCGTTTATCGCAAAAAGGGCCCAGTACGTGGCAAATTCTGGAAATTACTGACAAGAACGTTATTCCATACACGCTCGTGCTCAAGCGGACCTTTCTCCTCTGTCCGTGGCTTGAGTCTTGGCGACGTGAAGCTGACAATGGATGATTTGGACGAAATTACTGCTGTTCTTCGTCACAAAGAGCAGCAAGAAGCGATCGCACAACAATGGGATATCTGCAAGAAAAGTTGGGCTTTGCGTGAGAACACGATACTGCAGTTTACTGAGGAAGATGGCGACGAAAGAGTTTTTTTGACTGGAGATTCGTTTGAATTGCCGGTTAAAACAGCTGTGGAGGTATGAGGAAGATGGCGACGAAAGAGTTTTTTTGACTGGAGATTCGTTTGAATTGCCGGTTAAAACACCGGTGGAGGTGGTGGAGAGTAACTCCGATGAGATCGACGATGAGACCGGACTGGATGTGATCGTCCCAGGCTACGGGCAGTGCAGAGTATCTCGCGACAGTATTATCGCTGTGCCGTCCAAGAAACAGATAGAAGGTGAACCTCTGACGTCACTATCTCTTTCGTTCAAAACCAATGCCGATGGAGTAACAGGATTGCTCAAGGAGATTGGATGGTTTATCTCTTTCGTTCAAAACCAATGCCGATGGAGTAACAGGATTGCTCAAGGAGATTGGATGGTCCCTTCAAAAGCTCTCGCTATCATTCCACCGCGAAATCGATGTCAACTCAATGATCCCTTCCATCTTAAGTTCATGTCCAAGTGTAACGAAACTATCGCTTTGCGAAAGTTTCATCGACTTGGATCGGTTTTCAACAGCCTACGAAAGCGAAAGTGAAACTTCTCCAACGATTGTATCGCTCGACTTCCAGGATTTGTACGATATCGGTGAAAATCATGGTAAATTGTTCATGAAACGTCTTGGAGACCCGTCAACTCGTATGGGAAAACACCTTCGAGAGCTTACGATTTACACGGAAGAGTACGGAGAACCAATAGACGACCCAACACTGAGTGAGTTGTGGATGGCAATGGGTACAAACGTAACGTTGGAAAAGTTGGATATTATGGTTTCTCGGACAATGTGGGCTGCTATTTGGAAACGTCGTCTTCGTCAGTTCCATGGTCAACTTCTGCCTCCACGTTCTCTTCCTTTTGACTGCAAACTCGCCTTCCTCAGTGTCACTCGTGCCCCAAATGATAAAATTTGCATTTCAGCCATTCAACAATTGGATCAAGGCGTATTGTCCCTCATTTTCGACTTCGCTGCCACTCGCGTCGTTCGAACCGTTCTCGTTCATGGGTAGATACTCTTTTAATAACAAACAATACATTTTTTTTAAAAAAATACAAAAATTAATTGTTTTTAAGATAAAATACATGTCGTCGTTCGAACCGTTCTCGTTCATGGGTAGATACTCTTTTAATAACAAACAATACATTTTTTTAAAAAAATACAAAAATTAATTGTTTTCAAGATAAAATAAATAATGTCCCGTAAATAAACATATGTTATTTCATGTGCACCACCTCAAAAGACCCAAACACCTACCCCATTTTCCCATTTTGCTTTTACGCGTACACAGCCAATGGAGGCTCTTCGTCGTCCGCGTGGACGTCCTCCATCCCGCTCTTGGGCGTTTTTCACGACGGAGACGGAGCCACAGAAGCTGTCAGCAGCCACTTGTCGACACTGCGAGCAATCAATTTCCCACCACAAGAAATGGGGTCAGGCGCGTACCCATTTAATGAAATGTGCGCCATTCCTGCAGTTAATGGAGTCGCTACCACCAGCAGACGTTCCCGAGTGGTATTTAGCTGAAATTACTCGTCGGCAGCAAAGTGTGGTGATGACTCGAAATCTTAGTCTCCATGTACCCATTTTTCAAGACCCGACCCAAAATGCCGCTTTCAAGAGTATCCAGCCTATGCCAGGGACTGCATTTATGCAAGTACCAAATGCAGGAAAAGGTACCAAAATAATGGTCGAGAAGGTGAAATTGACCAAAATTGAGGAAAATGTAGCCATGCATTTGTTCACGACCTTTTCGGTACCCAAATTTGCGGAGGCAAAACTTGACATTTCCCACTTGACTCAAGCTTTTCAAGCTTTCAGTCCGGGTTTTATCTTACCAGAGAAGGAGAAATTAATGACGGAAGTGCTGGATCGATGTTATGATAAGGTAAAAGCTCAAGTAAACGGGTTTTTCAACAGTGGATTGGTACCGGTTTCTTTGTCATTGGAGAACGTTCCTGCCAGTCGGGATGGTGGGCTGGTGACGATCTACATGGCAAGTTTGGCCAGTTCTGACAAGTATCCCATGTATTTGGAGTCAACTGGAGTTCCTACTGGCGAGGATGTCAATGGAAACGCTGGTTGGGCAGCGAATAATCTTGCGGGTGTGGTGGAAAAGCTTTCTTGTCCGGTAGCTGGGTGTGTGATCCCTTGCTCTTCATCCGAGAATCGAGAAATGCGGCAGTTGCTAGAGACGCAGTTCCCTCACATGTATTTTCACGGATGCGTGCGAGATGCACTGCTTGCAATTATTCAGCAAGTTTTCGTTCAAGCAGAAGGTGGTGAGATGACGCCATTTTGCAGAGACTTGCAACAATTCGCGCTGCAATGCCAGGACTTGGCGTATTTTGCACCAGACAAGGAGACTCCATCGTACTTTCATGATATCGCTACTAAGTCCCAAGATATAATTCACGTGACCGTGAGACGCCGATTGACTGTTCGAGAAGGTTTTATAGCCATTTTACAAGCGGAGACCTTTCTGAACGTTGAAGCCTTGGAAAATCACTTTTTCTCGAGTGGAAATGTGGTTACAGTGATGCATAAACAACTTCTTGAGTTTGTGCGCAGCCCAAAGTTTTCCGAAAAGTTGAGAAAGTATCTGGATGTGGTGCGACCTCTCCACCAACTTTTATCAGCATTTCAAGGGGACTTTAATTCATCACCACTGCCATTATCAGAGGTTTACTCGTGTTTTTCAAAGCTCTCGACCGAGTTTTCAGCGAGTACTTTGCTGGTACCGGAAGAAAAAGCTGCACTACAAGCGCTAGCGCAGCACCAACAGGAATATGTCGTGGGGACTGCACATGAACTAGCTTACTTATTGGACCCAGTGCTGTTAGGCGAGGATTTCTCAGACAACAAACAGTCCGAAGTGGAACAGAAACTCTTGTCTTCGGTGGGTGCAAATGGTTCTCCTTTGTCAGATTCAGACAAGAGTACGCTTCTTACCCAATACAAGGCTTTTCACAAGACTACAATGCACCTGAAGACAGTAAAAGCGGGCTCAGTCGAGTTTCAAGAGTTGAAAACCCGCAAGAAGTCGCCACTGCAGTTTTGGTTCAGTGATGGGGCCAAATGGCCTGCTCTGCAGGTTATCGCTTGCCGCGTGTTTGTGATGCCAGCGTGTACAGTTAACTCTACTCCTTTGCTCTCGGAAATGGGGTTGCCATCCCACGTTCATCATCCGGAACTTGGTCCGTCAAGAAGTGATAAACTAGCGTTTATTCGGGTAAACACTCGCCAGCTACAACTCGCTGAAGTTGGTGGCAGCTCTTTGGCTTCGATAGTGCCAAATTTACAAAATGATAGGAACTCGAACGACATTACGGCATCCATGGTAGTCTGACTTCGAAAAACACGTAGTTTTTCTCGCTTTGAAGGCCTTGCTTGACTATCCGACTTTGTCTGTTCAGATTAGTTGTTCCAGTTTCCGGCGGTTAAGCAAACAACAGCAAAGGGATAGGACATTATCACAAAATGCTGGTTCTTAGTGCCCATGTACGACCAGGACAACAAGATGCAAGAAGGAAGAAGGAAACACGTTGCTGTTGGTATTAATAGAGCACACGTAGTGAGCCTTACGAAGAACCCCTATAAACGAGTGTTTATTGTCCTACAGATAAGTACGTATATCCATCCAGAGCACTACTGCCTCTTTGCCTGAAATGTACAGTTGTGTACTTGAACATTTAGACTAACAATGTACTAAGTAACTTCATAGTCGCTCACAGTCGCTCCTTATAGAAAACTAAAATCGTAGAAAGTCTCAACTCTTTATGTGCCAGGGTGAAAGATAGAAAACCGTTGTGACTGTGACGCACTTGAGAGAAAGACGACAGTTCCCAATTTGCTTGAAAGTAGCAACTAACCCCCAAGAATCTCTTGTTTCAAGCAATGGTCAACAAGTTCAAACGTTTCTTCAAGTCTTTAGGTGGAAAACACTCGAGTTCTTCCTCAACCTCCGTCATTTCATCAGTCGCAACATTACCTTCTGTGAATGGAGCTCAATTCGTTAGTGGTCCGTACGGCTCTTCGTCTTCTGTCGCTTTCCACGCGTCAACATCTCGGAATTTATCTACTGCGGAGCTTGAATCACGTCTTGAGACTTCTGGATCTCTAACTGGAGCTACAACAACAACCTCAACCGTACCAGTAACTCAAGTACGCACAAAAGCTGGTAATATCGACTGGGCCATTCTACTCACAAAAATCCCTAAACTCGTAGCAGAATGCACCACATGTCCAACTTCGAGTAAAAACAGCAATAATTCCACAAATATGGAAGATCTTCTGGCGTTATTACAGCAAATGGCTGGACGTGAGAATCAGCACCAAGTCCGACACTTTTACTCGGGAGGTAAAGATCCTGACGGTGGCTGTAAGTGACTCAAAAACTGATGTAATTAATACCAAAATGACTAATTGTTTGTGTATTTGTAGCCCCGTATAGCTGGAAACAACGCCGTAAATTGTTCAGACAATGTCGACGTGGTCTCCTTTTGTGTTGGAAATTCATCGTCGCGCAATTGAATGACGAGAAAGCGGTTTTATCTTCAGAGACGCGAAACTTGTACTTTCAGCTCATTGGGCTCATTATGGAGCGTGTGGAGTTCCATTTACCCTTAAAAGACTCGGAGATAGAAATCCCTACGTCTTCTAGAGCCAAAACCCCAACAGTTCATAGTGTGAATAACGCAGGGATGGGATGGCTTGCGAATTCACCCACAGCGACGAATGGGATGGATTTCAATGAGAGGAACAGCGGTTCAAGTCCGACGGGGAACTCTGAGAACGTCAGTGCATCTGCTAACCAACAGCCAAACAACTTTGATGACGGAGCCGACGGTGAGCGAGATTTGTATCTCTATCGCTGTTTGTTGATCGCTACTTTCAAGTACGCAGTCGAGAACTTGGAAGCTGCGAAACTCAAAAAGCGGTCGTATATTTCCCTAGTCGAAACGCGGTTTTACGCTCGAGTCTTTGCTGTCTGCTACTTCCGCGTCCCCGTACTACAAAACGTCATGTTAGAGCACATTTTCCGTGCTTATTGTGACAAGCAGTGGATTAATCTCCAAGCTCATGACTCACGTGTTGAAGACTTGTCAGATGAGAAAGCGAGTACATCACCACCAGATACTCCACCTCAACGACGTCCGTCTTCTTCCCAACCCTGGAATGGCAACACTTTTGCTGGCTCACTCTTACGGTGGACAGACTATGGCGGGTATTCCTTGAGTGAAGAGGCCAATGGTGACGGAACTTGCACTGCAAAAGTCTCGAGTCGATACCATACTAACCATTTTTCAGCGGCAGCAGCAGGTATCGTCTTTGCTTCAGCGCTTCGTAGTGATGAGGAAGAGTTTGTCGTGCAAAACCCAACGCTTTTCAAGTGGACCCGCTTCTCTCCTTACTTAGGACCGTATCCAGACAGTGATATCTTCCGGATGAACGACTCAGCACGTGATTGTTGGCTACAGAGATTGAGTCACGATGGAGAGTTTTTCTCCAAGTTCATGGGCTTTGTGTGTCTTCATGCGGCTAATACTGCTGTAGATAATGAAGTGGTCTGGACCTGTCTTCCAGGCTACACGATACTGATTCGAGTGTCTCTTTTACTACTGAAAGAGGCTTGTTGGGCAAAGTGGCTGTATGTTCGCGATACTTCCGGTCCTCTTCCGTCTTCGTCCATGGAAATTGAACCAGGAAGTCAAGAAGAGGAGCGTCTGCCATTCGAAATGGACTCGATTCGTGCCATTCGAACGGTTCTTGACAATGTGGTGCAAATTCTACGCAATAGTCAGCTATTGGAGAGCTGTGTCTTGGCCATGTACGAATGCACTAACGTCCTCCACGCTCGCAGTGTCGAAGTCTGTTTAACTCGCTTTGAAGAATGGTTTAGTGCTACAGCAATGTTGACGGAGATCGGAGGAGCTGATAGAAGACGTGGCAGTGGCATGATGGTATACCGCTTACCTCCAGGCTTCCGAGGCCAAACGTTCGCTATTGGCATGCGCTTCATGTTGTCAAGTGAAAACTGTGAGATTTTAAGCAGTACATTGCTCTTCCTATACAATCGTATGGACTATTTTGAAGGAGAACTGAGGCAGAGTATTCTCAAAGCTCTCGTTCAGCGGCACATGGTGTTTTTCCTCCATTGGAACGCTGATGTACGGACAAAGTATCATCATTTACTAGTATATCGCATTGTACGAGCCAACCGGTTCGTTCTGGACTCGCCCATGGATCATTTACTGATCGGACGTTGTGCCATTTCAAGTCTTGAGCTTAGTTTAAATCACGATGACGACTCGGATGAAGAAGACTCGAACCACCGCCAACAGGGGAGACACAAAAGTCACCATAGTAGTGGCCAACATCCGTGTAACCCAAGCATGACCCCCGCCGATCTCACTGTTCTAAGAACTGAACAAGCTCTTTGGCGTGCTTTTGATGCGTGTTTAGCTGTGATCATCGCTCACGAGCGTCGTCACGCACGCAATGGCAACCGCAAGTTCCAGAACGATCAACTTGCAGCTCGAAGTCGAGCTTTGGCGTTCCGAAACTTGAATCGTCATACGACTGAAGACTCGAATGCTGCGGCTACTACGAGTGTAAATGAAGGTCTTCCAGGTGGGAAACCGTGTCATGAAGTGGAGCTGCTGGACGAAGAGCTTCGTCGTGAACCACCGTATTATTTACGCTATTTGCCTGGAGATGAACTAGCTGCACTCGACGAACTCCGTCGACTTGCCAGCTCCGTGAGATATCCTCATAGTCTACAGGTGTACGCTGTACATTCATTACGCTGCTACTCAGACCTGTTGAAACAGTACTACCGTGAACTCGACAGCAATGGCAGCGTTGAAGCTCCACCTCTTGGATACTTCTAAGGGTGAGAAAATGAGTATTAGTCAAAGAGGTGGTTTTGTGAGTAGAGAACCCATTTATACTTGAAATATGTTGATAAAAACTCATTAACGTAGTAGATCATTTCATGGCACTGACTTAAACTGAAGCTAACCTCATGGAAATTTATCTGACTGTGTAGTCTGCAGCAATCTCCAGCGTTTTGAATAATCCACAGCATTTTCAGAGTGTCGGCTAGACTCGCGCATACCTTCGATCTCCAAAGATTGAGCATATCGCAGTCGTTTTGACGGTGGCAAAGTCTGAAGTTCCCCTACTGGTGATAAATCGAGTGAAGACTCACCCCTTGCTGTCGACGAGAAGGAAAAGTCCAGAGAGGAAGGTTCAAAAAGTGGTGACAATCTGCTCTCAGTGTGACTTCGCTGTCGCAGCTCAAGGCCTGTTAACTGGCTTCTCAATTCCTCCACTTTTCCTTTCCATTCCCCGATTTCTTTCTGACTTTGAAGAGCTTGTTCACGCAACAATATCATCTCTTCTTCAGTACTCTGAAATCGTTCTTCCGCTTCCATTGCCAGTCGTTCACTGGTATCAAGACGCTTTTGAAGCGCTGAAGAGTAGGCAACATCCGATTTCTTAGTGTCCAGTTTCCGCTCATGAGTTACTCGATTCGCCTCCTTCTGCACAGCCTCAATCTTGGCTTGAAGCTGTGTCTCTTGTCGCCGTAATTCGGCAGCTTGTTTGTCTTCCAGAGCATGGAAATACGCTTGAAGACGAACAGTCTCTAGTGCAAGTTTCTGTTCACGCTCTTTACTAGCAATCAGACTCTTCGTGAGACTTAAAACCTCGTTTTTCACAGCGTCAAGTTGTTCCTCGAGTTGCGACTTGTCGTTCTGAAGATCATAGTATGAGGTGCACATTGACACTGCAACTGCACCTTTTGCTGCTCCTGGAGATGAAAGAATCGCTGCATTATTCATACTGTGTTGCTGGTTCATTCGCCAATGAGTCCACTTGCCCCACATACCACAGGCTGGTACAAAATGTTCAGCTTCATTCTTAGAACAGAAGAAACATTTCCCAGGCTTAAATGACGGCAAGACGGACACCATCCTCCGATCTGAGACTGTAACAGCATCAGACACTTGGCATTGCTTCGTAGGTAAAGTTCTTGACTTCATATTAGACTCAATAGCATCACGAGGTTTAGCATTGGATAATTTGCGTGGGATGGGTACAGAAGCCTCGTTTTTCGCGATTTTCTTGCATGGTGCTGCAGTCTTGGCTTTTCCGTTTAATTGCTTGACACCCGAAGACTTTTTAACCACAGAATATGTCGTAGCAATGGTTTCTTGAGTCCCGAGCGACTCAATCGCTGTCTCTGTCGCCACACGAGCGGATAAAATGTCAGGATCAAAGCCTGCCGTATACTCGGATACAATCCGCACAAGCAGAGGATACTCTCTTTCCAGACCAGCCTGGAGCTGAGGGTACAAGAAACAGGATCGCGTCAGGAAGGAAACAAGCTCTCTCCATGCGCAGAGGAACCAGCTAAAAACGCCCATGGCAACAACCACCGAAGCCAGTAGAAGACCGTAACCCACACTATGAGCCGAGAAAATGATCCATGATGCTGGCATTGCGAGCGACATGATCCATAACACAAATGCACCGACTACTGGCACCACCAATAGCCACCGAAGTCTCCGTGTCATCACCAGAAGAAACACAGTCACACCTGCACAGTGACTGAACCAAGCCCACCCCGTAGCTTCGTCCACGAATTTCAAAGCATCAGGAAGAGACGCCCAACCACCAACTGTGAAAGCACCCCACAATATCACGGCCACGACGAAGGATGCTGTGCTGTTGGTATTAGCTGCCACCAAGCCGCGTAAAGACAGCATTTGCAGTAAGAACCAGCCGTCATCCTCTCCTCCTTGTAGCAGTGGTTCACCTCCTGCTGAAGTACAAGATACCGCCAAAGTGATGCTCTCACGCCGTAATCTCCGTCGAAGAGCATACCGCTCCCGAGAATTGTACTCGGAATAGTAGGCGATCGTGTTAAAGACCCACACCATTGGCATTAAAAAGGAGACACCCAGCACACTCTCCACTGTTCGAAGTGGTGGTCGAACTACGAACGTTAACGCAACATAAACTGCAGCTGTGAACCAACTGCCGTAGAACGACGAGACGTAACCTAGAGGAGTGATCTTGGGGATCGTATAGAAGGAAAGTCCGAAAGTCACGAACATTGCGTCCTAGAATGTTAGAAAAAGCCACAGCAAACATAAACTTTTAAGCTCAAAAATAAGAAAATGGAGCCAAAATTGGAAAAAAGAGAGTATGTACCCATTGGCAAAGACTCGTTTTCTGCAGTGCATGAAGCAACAGCGTCAGGATTCCGCTTGTCACGGACACCAGCAGCATCGTCTGCTCCTTCGCGAGTACGAGGTCCCACCTCACTAGCAGGTACATGGCGGCTTGAAGCATCTAAATGAAATATTAATTATAAGAGTCATAGGTCTTTCATAGATTATTTTCAAATATGAGAGTTTTACTGCGAGAAGCACTCGTGCCGGCAGCGTCACCAGCAGATTCTCAGTCGGATGATCGAGCCCGTCGGCCAGCGCGAAGAGCAGCTGAGACGCAGCCGCTGGTAATAACGAGCGCAGCCAGAGCCCCTTCTTGCGCGGGTGCAGCGTAGCTTGATAGGAGCGTTCCAGGGCCACGTCCTCAAACTGTAGCGAGAACTGGTTGAGACGCACTGTCGAGTGCAAACGTTCACCCTCGGCGGCCATGGCCACAGGATAGCAAGAACTGAGTCGGGAGACAGGACAAAACTAAATTAATTTAGAGAGATCCCTCTTTTTAGTGACGGATGAATGTAGGACGAAATTTATGGACGAGCATTTGCGGTTATCAGAGTAGTAATTTACTTTTCAATACGGTGGACACTAATAAGCGCAGTAGAACTGCAAATTAGAGCACTCCGTTGGTATAACTCATCTCATCTGATGAGTTATACAGCTCCTCTTAGATGACGTGGGGATCAGCCGACACAAATTCCCCTACCGACAAATGTCATAAGCAGAGAAGAGAAGAAAAGCGAGCTATCTTTCAAGCATGGTGGCTTGCTTATAACAATAACATCCACCACCCGCATGAATTGCTCTCTAATTTTTGTATAGTAATGGTACAAATCGAAGTTAAAACTACCGATAATCTTAGATGACGTGGGGATCAGCCGACACAAATTCCCCTACCGACAAATGTCTTAAGCAGAGAAGAGAAGAAAAGCGAGATACTAGTAGTATCTTTCAAGCATGGTGGCTTTTTAATTGCTCTCTAATTTTTGTATAGTAATGGTACAAGTCGAAGTTAAAACTACCGATAGTCGAAAATAAACGTAGCTTGAAACTCCACCACAGCACACACCCAACCAGGAGAACATCGAGTTCTTCTCTACCTACAAATTTATTCTGAACAGTGAACATGCAGCGTCCACAGTCTGAAGGAAGACGTTCTGCATCACTACGTCAACCTATAGTTAGTCGCTCACTTCAGTTTAGCACAGGCCATCGATTCGATGATCACAGCAACCCACGACGTCCCAATACCACACCGGTAAGTCTACTTACTATAATAGCGATAAACGGTAGTTCACTTGTTACCACTTTATCGTGATTTTTAACATATAGAAACCTCGCATCCAGCGTCTTCTTCCAGCACCAGGTCAAAATACAGCACGAGTATGGCATAGCTCACCACAATTGATTGTACAATCTCCCTCAATCCTCATCCAACTGCCCAATTCACCTCCACGTTTGTGCTCTGTGAACTTCATAACAAGTCCAGATGTGGAAGAAAAGCAATCGAAACCAGAGCTGGTCATGCTGGAGAAGTCGGCGGCTTCCAGTCTCCCATATACATCAATTTGCCACTCAACACTCGAGCCTGCGAGAAGCTCGAGTCACTTTTGGCTGTTTAACGGTAATACCAGTTGTGACAGCATTAACGAAGGGAGCACAGAGACCACGTCCATTCCGGACAGTAGTATCTCGTTCAAATCAACTGAAAACGAGTGGGAGCACAGAGACCACGTCCATTCCGGACAGTAGTATCTCGTTCAAATCAACTGAAAACGAGGAGGAAAGAGATACAAACCACGAACCCGAAGATGGTGTTGGACCTAATTTTACAGAGACTTGTAGTATCAATGACGGACCCGAGAGTTTGCTGAAGAGTTTTGCAAATTAATTTTACAGAGACTTGTAGTACCAATGACGGACCCGAGAGTTTGCTGAAGAGTTTTGCAAATGGTGACGACGAAGATGATGAATACAGTCAGCTTCTTGCTGATCGAGCACAAGTGCTGGATGATGAGGCAAAACGCCAACAAATTCGCGAAGAACTCGAGAGTTATGTGAACTCACTTGGCTCGCGTACAGACGACAATGGAGAGCATCTCGTTGAATTTCCTCGGAACTATCAGCAAATTGTATCACTGATGACGCAAAAAGATGTCCAAGAGGAGAACGACAAGTCTCAAGATGGACAAAGTATTCGTCCCAGTTGGTCCCACGTACTGATTGAATCTGGATTGTCCAAGCAACAAGCTTTTGTAAGTTTGCAACATGTATAAAGTACTTAATCATGATTTGATAGAATTATTGTATCATTATTGTAGGGGATTCTCGAGGAAGCAGATGACGATGTCGATGGTAACTCCAGTTTGGCTGCTAAGATCGCTCTGAAGATGGCTTACATTCGTCAATTGGATATTATTCTTGAAGAGAAACTCGGGAAAAATCTGTATTCAAATATTATCCCAAGGAAGCAGAAGCGAGCAAAGTTACGCCAAGTGCCAATTGTGGCAAAAGAAATTACCAGCTCTGCAAGTCAAATATTTATGACCCAAACTAAAGCGATCGTCAGTCAATTTAATTCTATTGAAACGATTCTAAAAGGGAATTATTGCACAAAGAAGAGCAATAATTTTATTGAACGAAACAAACAAGTGGTGGCGAATGGGATGAAAGCAAACATGACGAAAGAGGAGGAAGATCGACTAGCGCAACTGCTTTCTGATGAGTCTTTTCCTGCTATGGACAGTCAAGAAAGTGATGAAGAGAACAACAATACAGAGGCGAGCGTTTTAAAAGAATGCAACGAATATACAATGGAAGAAGCCGAAAAGGTAGCCATCCAGAAACTCATCGCAGTAAACGATGGTGTGTACCCATTGTTTGCCAGTGACGAGCTACAAGACGGTCTGACAGATGATACTTTAGAGAGCAATCAATTGGCAAGAAATAACGTCATCCACGAGACGAAAAGAGATCGTCTTCAAAGACAGCGTCTTAGTCGCGTTGAACAGGAACTACGTTTCCTTAAAGAATCTCCATCTGTGGTAATTGTAGGAGATGAGGACGATAATGACGACTGCCGCAGTGAAATCTCGTACGCGACGGTCGCCTCCTCCACGTGTTCAACGCGCTCCGGTGTCATTTCGCGTCACGATTTTAAATGTTTCCTCGCTCAGCAAAAAAAGAGTTTTCACTCCACACCGACTGCAAGTGCCGAAGAAATTCGACAGCTTCTGTTGGCTTTGGACCATGGAAGTGCTACATCGTCGAATTTCATAACTGCACCAACAGGGTAGAACTACATCTTCAATAGCGTTAATATCACCATTTTAACGTAATTCCTCACATTTACTAAGTCATTTAACGCTGGTAGGAAACATCTTTGCCCACCGTTCGCCAAATGGTTTGAACTCAATGCGTCGAATTTCTGGATCCTTTTCATCGTACGAGATCTCAACGTCCAGTCTTTCTGTCGGCACGCTACGGTCATCAAAGCGTTCCGGCCACTCCACCAGCGTAATTCCTATCATAAAAACCAACCCAACGTAAGTTCACATCCGAAACTTTGCACAGATCTTCTCCTTTCTCACCTTTCTCGAACGCTTCCGCCAATCCCAATGCGGCTGTGTCTTGCTCCGTTACCACATCCAACCGGTACAAATCAACATGGTACACAACCGGGAGATCAACGGCCTCGTCGTACGTATTGACCAGCAAATATGTGGGTGATGTCACTGCCAGCCCCTTCTTCTCAGTGTATGCACGAACGAATCCCCTGGCCAAACAAGTCTTCCCGCAGCCTAAATCACTGCAATCAACGTTAAATCGTTAATATGACTCAGTTGTTTACATATTTCCCGCAGCCTAAATCACTGCAATCAACGTTAAATCGTTAATATGACTCAGTTGTTTACATATTTTCCCCATTGTAGCATCCTCACCCGCGTAGGAACACAACGTCACCCTGTCGTCGCCCTCGAGCCAACTGCTCGCCTAACATCTCCATATCCCGCTCACTTTTCGTCGTATGAAGACGAGAAGACCACAGTTCTGACGCGTTTTCTGCACTAGTTCCGATCGACGCGTAAGAAGAAGCAATTGATGCACAGCGGCGCCCCACCGCGGCCGCTCCTCGTCTCGCCAGCATTATTGTACCGGTACTGATATTATGTACCCATCGTACATGTGTGTATCATACGTACTCTGATGTGCATGACGTAAATTTGCATATTACTCCAATCCGATTCAAGGTGACAGCATACAAAACTCAAGTAACTTCTTCCAAAAGCGCAGACATGTCGGGCTGGGTTGGCGCGTGGCTTCAGGGCAAGAGCGAGGGTGATGAGGAGAGCAAAACGGAGGGCAGCGGCTTCCAGGCGACGGGCAATTCGCTCTCTAACGGTGAGGTACCAGCCACAGCCGACGAGATCCGGCGCAAGCGGCTGCAGAAGCTGCAAGAGGCGCAAGACGTTGTTTCAGCCAATCCCAGAGCTCCAAATGCGGATACCGACGTCATTATGACCAATCAAGATGCGCCGTCACTTCAAGAAGACAAGAAGCTCCCAGTTCCCGTGGTAGCTCCCCCAGAGCCCAAAAAGCCCAAGAAACTGCCCACGCAACCTCCAGTGTATATCAATGACATGCTACAGCGCGTGCTGCGCGTAACGCTGCGTCCCGCCGCCGGCAGCAGCGAAATTCTGCTCTTACCGCAGTTTTTAGACTCGGAAACGCAGATTTTGAGTCCTTTAAACGTTAGTGAAGTGCTCTACTCACGAGTGATTATGAACCCAACAGATTTACCCGGAGGAGCGCAGCATCCCCTGGCCGCTGTGGCCTATTTGGAGCACGTTTTCTACCGCTGTCGAGAGGAGATGCAGAAGCTCCAATCGACGTTCGTGAGGCTACCAGAGGACAAGAAACAGGAGGCACGTGAATGTCTCGCCAATATCCAAGAAATGTGCGTTAATTACAGCGCCACAGCACTCACAGACCCGGAGATTTTCCCATTTGAAGCTGGTACAATTAACAGTGACGCACTTGAGAAGATTGTACGGCTGCAAGGCAACCCACAGACGCCAGAGTTTGTGGACGGAATGGTGCTTGGATTGGAAGGAAGTGACGCGACGCTCGCGGTTTTTGGACCCATTTTCCAGAAACTACTGGTAGAATTGTTTATGATTAACCCTCCATCGCTCATGTCGAATTTCTACAACAACATGTACGTGTTGACGACGCTGTGTCGCAACAAGGCGTTGGCGACGGCATTTACGCAGATTCCTGGCTTTCTATTGACCCCAGGCACTCCCCTGACGGGTCGGCGTCTGCAGGATGCCACAGCGCTGGGCTTGTTACTACGCTTCAGCTGTGGACAGGACCCTGCAATCACGCAAATGTTCTCTAACATTACAAAGCGTACGAAGAACGACGTGGAGAGCTCGATTTTGACCATTCGGAACAAGCTGGACAGTGTTCAAAACACAGTCTCCGATATTGTGACGCTGTTACTGAAGGCTGGAGGTTCTGCACGTGAACAAGTGCTGGCGTGGTTGGATCAAGCGATACAGATGAATGCAGAACGTGCCAAGGAAAACCCAGACGCGAATCTCACAGCTTCTAATGGCATGTTTGTGAATCTAACGATGGTGCTGCTTCGATTGTGTGGTCCTTTCCTGGCTGCGAAGTCAAAGAAAGCGCAATTGATTAAGCCGGAGTTTCTAGCTACTCAGAACCCTTTGTTCCCATTTGACGAGACGAGATTGATCAGTACTAGCTCAGATAATGGAACTCTGCAGCACGACGACCGCCAAGCAGCAAACACTTCAGACTTCAACTTTATCACACGCTGCTACTTTATTACAGCGCGCGCGATGCACCTCGGACCTGTTGGAATGATGGGTCAGTATATGCGTCTGCTCCGCCAGTTATCCTACTTCCAGAATCGCATGAACGCCCCGGACGCAGACCCACGCCTCCGAGCGCATTTCGATCAAATGGCTGCATCAAAGATGATTATGGATGCCGAACTACTACACCCAGATTTCTTACACGAGATGATCCGCTTTTCTCTTCTTACGTGTGGAGTCATGAACTCAATGTGCACTGGAGCTGGAGTCTATGACGACAATACGTCGCTGGAGTTACCATTACCGGCACCTGACACGAAGACAAGTACAGTACTCACGTACGTTCCAGAGCATTTAGTGGACGACTTGTGCACTACGTTAAAGTTTGTTGCGCGGATGCAACCGAAGGCGCTGAGTGCTTTTGAGCTCACTGAACTGCTGAAAATGATCATCATCTTCCTCACCAGCCCAGGCTACGTGCACAGTCCTCACTTGCGAGCCAAGATGAGTGAGGTGCTGTTCCACATCTTCTTGCCTTCGGAGGAGTCGGAGGAACGCGAGACTGCTGGGACTGCCTTCGGTGTAGAGCTGTTGATGACGAACGCGTTGGCTCAACGGCATCTTGCGCCATGTTTACTTGGACTTTACGGCGATGTTGAGCAGACGGGGTTCTACGAAAAGCTAGAGCACCGCTATAACATTGCCTGCTTGCTCAAGTACTTGTGGAAACTGGATGGCCACAAACCTGCATTCCTTCATATCGCTGAGGACCGAGAAAACTTTGTCAAGTTTGCTCACGGACTGATGAACCATATTAATGGACTGGTGACTGATGCGCTGATTGCCCTGCCCGAAATTAAGCTGCTGCAGGAAGAAATGCAGGACGTTGCGCGCTGGATGGCTCTTGACGAAACTGTGCGCGAACAGAAGCAGAGTTTGTTGTCCGATAAGGAGCGCACCGTCACGTCCAGCCTGCAATTGGCCAACGAGACGATCCACATGATGTCTTACCTGACGTCTGAAATCCAGGAACCTTTTGTGAAGATGCCGGAGCTTGAAGATCGCCTTGTAAGTATGCTGAACAGCGTGCTTGTGAAACTAGCAGGTCCTCGTGGTCTGGAGCTCAAGGTGAATAACCCCGAGCAGTACAAGTTCCGTCCCAAGGTGATGCTAAAGGAGATTGTGGAGACTATGCTGCATTTTGCCCATTACCCAAGCTTTCTGAATGCTGTGGCCACCAATGGATTCTATGACGGTCAGGTATTTCGTAAGTGCGCGCAGATTGTGGCTCGCACTCAACTGGTTGAGCCGATTGACGTGCAGAAGTTTGAGGCGTTTGTCGTGGACGTCGCCAAGGCTGCAGAAGGTGCCGCCAACCTTGAGGAAACTCTGGGAGAAATCCCAGACGAATTCCTGGACCCATTAGTGTTTACTCTGATGAAAGACCCCGTTCTGCTTCCAAGTGGATACACGATGGATCGGTCGTGTATTACGCAGCATTTGATGAACGACCAGAGCGATCCTTTCACGCGTGTACCGCTGACAATAGACCAACTGCAGCCGAACACGGACCTGAAGACGAAGATTGAGCAGTGGATTCAAGAACAACATGCAAAGTAGAGATAATCTACAGTAATGAGTCAAGGTCTCAAAAGTCGGTGTGAATTGGAGTGTGAATAGTAGGTAATTTGTTACTTTTCAACAGCAACGAAGGAAGCTGAATGGCAATCCCTCGTTAGCGTAATACACCAATTGGGAGAGACTCTTATCCAGGACGTTGAAACAAATAGTAATCGATAAAGTCCCGGGTATTTATAGTACTGAAGTTCAAGATTCACCATCACTGACAGGATAATCTCTTGATCACCACAACACACATCTGCACTCTAAAGAGACGTTTCCACCGTGTCATGCGCATTTAACAGTACCAAGATGTTCTGCTGGCCCAATCAGTCGCCCTCTCTCACTCACCACCGAAAGAAACAGCGACCCCTCCAGACTACAAGTATCGAGGCCGAAAAGGAGGAGCGAACCGAGACAGCCACCAGAATGGCCGCAAAGTGTAAATGACAAAAAATGGGTTATCAGAACGAGAACCAGTTCACTGTGGTTCATCACTGGAAGTCGCTATTTACCAGCTACGTCCAGTAATTCAGCAAATATTTTCTCTAAATGGGAAATCACGTATCACACTAACTTTTTGCTTGCACCTGTCGTGGATATTTCCGGCAAACCCGGTAGGTTATCAGATTGGTTTGTTATTTTTCCTCGATTTTTATAAGAGCATCTCCTTACTATTAACCCTCAATTTTTTTTTGAACAGCCTAAAACAATCGACCCTGATGGGACTCGAACCCACAACCCCCTGATTAGAAGTCAGATGCGCTATCCATTGCGCCACAGGGTCTTCTGAAACGGCAGTTTCTTATAAGAATACATATTCTTAAATATATATTTTAAGCTAAAACTTAACTAATCTTCGCTTTTAGACACCACCATTTCGGGTTCATTATCGAGTATGGATGAGCATTGCTAACTAATCTTCGCTTTTAGACACCACCATTTCGGGTTCATTATCGAGTATGGATGAGCATTGCCAGAATATTATTCTCTTCTTTGTGGTGTGGCACCTCTTTGAAACTCCTCGTCAATGGATAACCCTTCAACGAAATTGAGTTAGTTTTCCCTACCGGTAGTAACTTCATTCGTACTTAGTATGGTTCATCGTGCTCCAGTCACCACTTGTCAACATCAAAAATGGACACAAAGCTGGAGGTGTTAAAGCGGCCCGGGGGCGCTCCACAAGGGCCCCCACGCGTGATCACGAACTCGTCCATGACCATGAGTTTCTCTCTTCCAGTTTCGTACCTTCAGACTCGCAATGCGTCGTCTGTAGCCTCCGCAATTGACGATTTACAAAGTACTACAAACGATCATGAAGAATCGTGGGAAGAACGCGATTGGGAGACGCAATCCCCACACTTTAAACAGGAAGAATTGACTCATGACATCGACGACTGGGAACACGAAACTTCTGAACTTCCCGACGACTTCCCTCGACTCATTGTGAATCTCACACGTGTACAGTGTCTTCATTTTCCATCATTAGAGGAGGAGGAGGACACAATGGAGCTCTTCCATCGGGTTAAAACTACTCTACAAGAGCATTACTCTCAACTGGCAGAAGTTCTCTTCGAACAAAGTAAGTTGGTGCTACTTTTTAGGTTATTCTAGAAGGGTTAATTCACTTAGTTTTACTTTTACAGAGTCGTGCTTTCACTCCACGTACGGAACTTCACGCTCCATGATGGACGGTCTGCATACTGCGTATCCGGAAGACTTTTTCGCCATGGTGGACTACCCTACGGTGATTGACGACATACCACTACATGAATATCTGCATACGCTATCGTTCCCTTCAAAGTGGAAGAGTGTCGACTACTTGAAGGACTGTCTGCGGAGATGTTCCCGAGATATTAAGTGGAAAAAGGACGTTGTTATGGAGCTGGAGCTGTTGGCACAACAGGAGTTTACATACTATGAAGAGCAGCAGCAACAATTGAGTGACGAGATTGACG
>JAIKVB010000508.1:0-24469 GCA_024679045.1 Phytophthora brassicae | reverse complement strand
GAGTGAGACCAAGGACGTTCGAGAAGCTGAGAAGTGCGGGCCAATGCATGTTAACGAGTAGTTCTCCGGGATGATTGCAGAGAGAGAACGGAGACTGCCCAGCCAAAAATCTATTCACTTTTCCTTTCTTCGTTTAGAGCACAAGTGTCATTGGATCCGATCCAGACTCCAATAAAGACTTGCGATTTTTCACGCTGAGCAGCTACCAACACAGACCGAGGTCCGCCGAATCCTTCCTTGAATTTAGTAGTCTGATAGTACTAACTATTTGACATCAAACTACTAAAATGATTTAGTTCTACTAAACTAAGAAGGCAACGTTATTATGCATATGCAAAATATGACTACTAAACTATTAGTACTAACCATTACTAAACCGAGGTTTACTATCGAACCCTGACCACGAGACGTCTTCTGCCAACGTAAAAGCACAAGCTCCTGCAGCTGATGCCACTGAAAGGCAGGAGCTCCGTTTGCTCTGCTGTAAGTGGCATTTATAATAGAAGGTGAGCGCGACGAAAGGCTGACAGCATTGGTTTAGAATGGCTACATTTATATAATATATAGAGATTTGTATTGACAGGTGGGGCGCAACTGGTACATCAATTTTGCAAGACCCTGAAAAGGTATACCTTTTTAAAACTAGTATTTTGTGACGTGTAGAGTTGCCTTAGGCGTGTAAATATATCACTTTGTTTTAGTACGTATTAATAGTTTTTCTTGAGTGTTATGTGGACTGGGGCTTAGGTGGGGCAAAACTGGTAGCAATACCCTTATCCGAGTTTGACGAGGCTTGTGATCTGAAAGAATAAAATGATATTCCTTTTACAACCTTCGCATACATGATAATATTCGAAATCGAAGGTCATTCGTTTAATTGATTCTCGAATTTGTGCTGTATATGGATACGACCCAAGTAGCCAGCAAGCACCCGGCGCCGCGGAGCAACAACATGGCTGGAGCTCACCCGGCAGGGCCATCTGTAGATGGCCTGACCTCGAATACACTTGTGCTGCCCTGCACCGAGGTTCTTAAAGAAAACCTCCGCAATTCGCTCATTGCTCACAACCATTTGTACTTTCCGTAATGAACTCACAAAGTGCCCTCCCGCTTTATCTTATGAGCATTCTGAATACATGTAATCCATGTATTTTTGGTATTTCTGCAACAAACGAAAAACAGTGTATTTATTTGGAACTGGTACTGCACATCGTCGACATACAAAGAAAATATTGTTAACCGCAGATTACGCAGTTATGGTGACGAGCTGGACCCTACATGAATGCACATGTATCCGCATCCTCAACTGGATCTTACGCAAGCGGCAGCACCAGGACATTGAGAGCATTGAACCATTGTTAGAGCTGGATATTGAGGACTCATCTACTTCAAATATTAAAGTACTGCGAGGCGAAAGTTTTGTCCATTGCTCGGACGTGTCCAGCAATCAAATGAACGCGCTGAGGACAGAGCATGTATCAAGTATTGTAATATTGACGGCGTAAGGTATGCAAAATCTGTCCAAAACCTCCGCTTCATCCAGCAGCATTGGTGGCCAAAACCTATTCGTATCATATTTGAACTCGGAAACTGTATTGCACAGGTCGTACTTTACTCGTAGGCACAGCATCGTGCCTTGATTGAACTGTTCACGCCGCTTGACTCGTCTCATGTTATGGATACATATACGGTATTGCAGGTTAGGACAACACTTGATTTAACAGACGACAATTTTTACAGCCGTGGGGTTTGGTTGATTTCTTCCACAGGGACGGCCGCTTTCGTCTCGAGCGGTGGCTTGACGATCTTGTAACACCTCCACGCCCGACTAGCACCATGCGAAAAGCTCCATAGAACGTTGCGTCGACCGACTCATTGCGCTTTTGGCAGCCTCTCGCCCATATCCCCAGCTCTAATGTGGATAGTGGACCTCGGCATTTGTACAATTCACATGGACGACAAGCCTCCGCACTCCAAGCCTCACTTACGAACCGACCGAAATGACAGCGATCAACACACCTCCGACACATCCGACGCGCGTCCCGCTAAAAAACGAGCACGCCGAGTCGTGGACTCTAGCACTACGTGTGCACCTGATCAATTGCACTGCCGCTATGCCAACAAAAAGTGTCTTAACCCGCGAGCCGTCAAACGGACCGGCGGACTGCACACTTTTTGTGCAGTCCACCGCGCCAACGCGAATCGCAACCAGCGCCGACTCGACATGCGCAAACGCATGGCTCGTCAGGCTCTGCGGGATCAAACCGAAGCGGATCCGCTACCACTTACTGCAACTCCTGTCGCAACTGCAACTGCAGCCAACGTGACAGTAGTTGCTCCATCTCCGACGGAGACGTTCGACCCACGGCTGGAGCCTCTTCAAACGCCTACACCATTACAGGAAGAGGATATTTCGACGCTGGTGACGCTCTTTCTGCCAGCGACACCACGAGCGACGTTCGAGTACCGACACCCAGGAGGCTCAACCCCCACAACCCCAAATGACTGGTCTTCCTCGACTACCGGTAGTACCGACGGCAGCCCACTACCACCGCAGGATGGCATGAAAGTCTGATCCACCAGACCAAGACGCAGAACGAAATTGCGTATACGCTATATTAATGAAGAAATGATGTACGTGAAGTGGTCGGTTGTAGTGAACCAAGTCTTGACACAGAGATATTAATATGAACGAGAACTGGTACACTAATAAGTTTATTGGTCTGGTGCCATTTACTTTTACGAAACTGAAGTGTCGGTCGCATCAATATCGGCCAGACATTATCAGGTGACGCTGAAATAAGTGGGCGAACAAACTACAGTTATATCTGTACATGTGCACATATTAATATGCAGTATTTGACTTTTGTATCACTGTCATGCCTTCGTGACACTGAAGAACTCATCTACCACTTTAATTTCATTCGGTTCACAGGACACCGTTTACGCTTTAATGTCATATACGTTTTAAATGTGCAAAATGAGAGAAAATTCATCTGTAATTTTTAATCTTCGATTATCATACGGTGTCGTTTGGGTGGCGAATCTTACTCGTACCTTTATGCCAGACGAACCCATTTTGATCCCCAATTTAGAAATGTACCCATTTATAAACCTTTCCAAGCAGCACATCGAGTGAACACCTCTATTAAGGCGCCACTTGAATCCTCCAGCGGCAGGTGCTACAGAACAGAGCAAGCCAAGTACGTCTCAATCTCATCAGATTTCACCTACAGATTGTGATTTGATATGAGGCACGTCACCGACTGGGCTCACAATCGACAGCAGACTTAATCGATCGACTAAAGCAAGGAGGTGACGTGATGCCCTCGGTCTAAAGTGCCTCCTCATTTGGCCTTCCCACCAAATTCACACCAAAGACGTCCCGAACCGCATTGCAGTTGCAGCAGCGATAAGTTTCTTGCTTCGCATGACTTCTGCCAAGAGTTCAGTTCGAAAGTGCCGCTGCGATGAGCGACCGTAGCAAAGCCCGCTAAGAGCGCAACTCGGACAAAGCGAAAGCAATTGCCAAGCACCGTCAGTGAGTCGTCTTTGAGTGCGTAGCCTGCAAACTACGCAGTGGATTTTTTCGTTGACGTGTTACTTGGAAGCCTACTTTTGCGGAGCTCTCGGGTGAAGCCTGATATCACGACAAGACAAAGAAATCAGGTGTGACGTGCCCGCATTCCACTCACCCGTGCAGGATCTGGCCGAAGCTGGCGCTGGAAGGCATCAATCTGGGCAGCCTGCGTGGTTGGCAGCTCAATTTTTCCTGTAAGCGGCGGCCTCAAACACGACGTGAAGCGTCTGCCTTGCACAACTCGCAACTTGACCATTTGGTTCAAGTTATTAAACTGGGAGCTGAACATGGGATATCATCCCGAAGCGGGCAGATCATAGCCGATCAACACAGCGTCCATCTCACCGGCTACTATAAATACATATCGTACAGCATATCAAAGATATCAGGTCTATGTTATTCTTACAGGTACATCCTCTATGCGATTCCTATATACCATGTTTCATTTAGCAATCACTGCTCAAAGGATTATGCATTCCCACAGGATGAAACACACGACAGTTGCACCGGATCGTCGAGCAAACCGACGCAGCCGGGACAGCTTCTGGCACTTTTGCGCCTGCACTTCGTAGCATTCATCAACTCGACTCGCACCAATCACTTCTGCGGCACCATGGACCATTTACTCAACAAAGCACCCGAAGATCCCTCTGCAAACGACCTGATTAAACACGAGTTCATCCAGCCTCTTCCCCACTTGGCAGCGCAACTCGCAGCTTCAGCGCGCAGTCCAAGCAGTTCGGCCGCAGGTCTGGGACTGCAAATGCTCTCAGCGGCACCTCCGCGTTTGCCGCCCATTAGCCTCCTCACGGCCGCAGCCGCCACTCTGCAACCCATGGACCCGCAATTGCGCCCCAATATCACTCCGTTGCAAACGGGGGTCTCTCCCACGTCCTCATCATCGTCTTGCGCGTCGCGGACGCCACTTGCAGCCAACGAAATGCTGTGTCGCTACCGCAACAAAAAGTGCGGCTATCCGCGCGGCATCAAGCGCAACGGCGAGCGCCACAATCTATGCGAGCACCACCGCGTCAAGGCCAATCAGAACCAGCGCAAACTCGAGAGCAAGAGACGCACTAAGAAGCGTTTGATGCAGCGGGTGCATCTGGCTGGTAAAGCCAAGAAAGTGACGACTGAGACGGACGTCACAGACAGAGTACTGCTATAAAAAGGGTACCAAATCTGCTTTTGGTTCGATAAGAAGAACCTAATCAGGTAGATTGAGATTGAAATGCACTTTTGTGCGATAATTTATTAATCAAAAAGTTGGAAGTTGAAAAAAGGCAAGATCTGCGATTAACTGTTGCCGAATTTAGTGTCGTAAGAAGAATACTTTCAAAAAGTCACCCTATCAGCTATTACTACTTCGTAGTACTATTTAAAAGTAGTACTTCAGTATTCGTAAAACATGTAGTACTCTTTACTACTTCGAAGTATTATAATACATGTACCGTTGTATCTACTGAGTTAGATAAAAGCTCTGCTAACTATCTGGTGTATTTAAGCCGTATATTCCTCCTCTTTCGACTCCCAACTTTCTCGCTCGTTACTTTCCTTAGTTTTTGATACATCAGCAGTTAATAATCTCTCAAGGGTGTAAGCAGTTCCGAGCATGACACTGTTGTCTGGATTGAGCATCAAAACTGTGGCGACTTTTTTGCGCTTCGTGACTGGTTCTTGGATCACTGGAATAATACTCGAGCTACTCACCGGGTGACTGGAATTATTGTCTTGAGTTGCTGTATTCTCAGACCCATTAGCATCGCCACTGATATCAATTTCCAGGTTTTCTAACTCACTAAACCGGAATTGTTGACACCTGCAAATGTACGCGAGAATGGCGTACACGAAAAAGATGAGAACTTCATGTCCTTGTACGGAAATCCAATCCCAAATATACCAGCGGTTATCAGATCCGTACAGTGCAGTCAGTGTAGCGATAAAGATGAACCCATTTTGTAGTCGACGGAAGTTAAGGAACAACGTACCTTTCCACATGACTAGTGACGTATCAATACTCACTTGTTCTCCAATTCTGTAGCGCAGTCGAAGCATTTTCAAATTCGCAGTTGCGTAATAGTAAAGTAAAAACATGAGCGCGAACCAGGAAATTGCCCAAATGACTGCAATTCCAATGTTGACCACTTCCAGTTGCTTTAGTACCATAAAAGCTAAAGCCCATTCTACCACAACACAACGAATCCGAAAGACGTCGATTCTATCCAGAGTGGTTTGTGTAATGCCCCAGCCTCCAGCGATGAATAATGCCACGTCACCTGATACGATGAGCGCAACAGTTTGAGCCAATAATGCTGCAATTGCGATCATATTAAAGTTGGGGCTTGCAAATTGTCCAGCCGTGTATTTCGCTGCACAAGAGAGCGCTGTATACACAACTTGGGTAATTGGTAACGTCAATAATTTGTAGTGCAAGGCCAGCACAGACCCTACAGGAGCCATTTTCATGTGTAACAACCAGATTAATCCCCCCACCGTCCATGAAATCGTACTGCCAGCGTAGAATCCCAGCAAGTACCTATTTGTTTCCCACATACAGTGACCATCAACAGTACACACTTTCATGTCAACAGTGCCTTCAATAGGCGAAGAAATGCCAACTGAAGTCACACATTCTTCAGACCAGAGTTTATCTTCTGCTGCCGTTCGATTTGGGTAGTTTTGTGGACAGTAAAAACACGAAAAGGAGGGAATGTGCGATACTGAAGGAGGGTGTTGAAGACACGACCGCAGGATTCCTTCATCTCCGCCCACCAGTTCACATGCGTCAATATAAAAGCTCAACTTGGTAGAATTGCTTTTACTGCGTTTATTAAACTCCGGTTGGGTCGTAACATTTGCCACTGATCCGCTGATAGTTTTGCTCGAGTGGTAAACGAAAGGCTCGAGTGATTCGTTCTCTAAAGGAAAAGATTGACAGTAATAGTCGAGTGTACGATCCGCCATACTGCAGTACAAAGGTATCGAAGTGTCGTTCGTTTTGACACTGGAATTGGATGGTAAATTGAGCAAAGTTGTGGCTGTTTCATCGCATGCTACAAGGTAAAGCAGAACTCGGTCAGTATCGTCGATTGTATTCATTGTGAACTGGATGTCGAACTTGAGCTTAAAAGTCCCATCATTGCCCACGTCGTACGCTGTGAGAAATTCGAGAGCCGAGAAACTGCTATCCAATGTCACTTGACTGTGATAATCCGATTGACCGAAGAGTGTCGTAGAAGCAGCCGAAGTGGAAACGCTGGTGAAAATCGAGCTCAACAGCAACTTAAATGCTAGCGCGAAAATTGGTCCCATTGCTGCTTTACAGTTTAGTTGTATTGTAGTTTCCTTTTCTATTCAAGAGTTGAAGAATGCCAAGAATGTATGAGAGGCATGAAAAGTATTAAAAATAATTCAAGACAATTATACCAGGAACGAGCTCGTTATGTGCTTTTAGAAGCTTCAAGCTCTCTTTTGTTAGAATAGATGCTTAAAAAAGAAGCTTTTAGACAATTAACTTAATATTTTCTAACAATCAGGAAACCTTGCTTGGCTGAGTCACATAATTCCACTTGAAAGCTGACGAGGACATACCGAAGATTCTCCTTGAATTGTAGAAATCAAAACGTCAAGTGCGTCTTAAGCCAGCCTATTGTCTTGAACGGCGCTTATAGCTTAACCCTCATTCACCTTGTGAACGCTTCTGGTCGCAAACTCAGAGCTTGGAGATATTTTTACTTGATATCCACTTTGCATCACGCTCTGATCGTCTGAGCTTGTTCTTTGCACTCCATTTGTGCATTCGACAAACATCAAGAAATACGCATTTAAACCATCAGCAAATGATGCCAACACCAACCTCCTCTCAGGCAAATCACCTGCGTTTCAATAGCAGAAGTTTGCTAAGATCGGCCTCAATTTCGTTACTGGCCGTGGCAGTCACTCGAGCAGATCTAAGAATGCCGTACAAATCGACACCTTTACCATTTTCCAGTGACCCACACTACCATTATCAGGTGGCAATTGAAAGTTACACCTCACGTCTGCAGTATTTGGCTGAATATGAACTTGGAGACAAGGGAAGCTTTGAGATCGCATTGACCATCATGCTTCCCATTGCGATCCCCAAAACTGACGAAGGACGTGATATGTTGTACCTACTTGTGTGTGAAGAAGACGCCGTAAAAGAATTTCTTAATGCGCCGTTAAACGATGATGATACGTCTACAATTCACGCTCCATCCTACTGTGCGATGACAAACCGTACACTTGATTACTACTGCCACTCCTTCCGATTAGAAGACGAGTCTCCAGATGAATTCGTGTACCAATCCTCTAAAATTGTATCAGGCTCTATGGTTGAAAGGATCCCGACGGCCTACGCACTATCTCAAAGTGCAAATGGAGCTAACAAACCCTCGAGATCCAGTGGCAACTCGAAAAACGTGCTTTTCTTCATCGATTCATGTGAGACTCTGGGCGGTGAAGCAGGAATTCTTCGATCCTGCTTAGAAAATCCTCCAGGCGTCGGACAGAGTCCATGTTTCTACTGTCCGAGGAATTATCCGACGTCATTTACCGGCCAGATTTCAGGTTTTACAGAGGACGAAGGGTGTTATACCTCGCCACCTTTGTCCCCAATAATACGTGGCATAGTATTCATGAACCTCTGCAACTCCCAAGGACATTGTTTGGGCAAAAAGACCAATTTCCAGTCGATTTTCTATGGTTTCAGCACGATCGTTTGGGGTCTCACTGCGTTTGTGTGGGTCGTTCATATTCGTGCAGCAGCAGATGACGCCGTTGTTGAGCTGCAACTCAAGATGAAGTTAATTCCACTCACTCAGACGTTTTACTCGCTACTCACTTTTGCAGATCTCTACACCAAAGACAAAGTTGTGGGCACAGCGCGTAGTCTGGTCCAGAATGGCGCCGTCTTGGCGCAACTCGTGGCCCTTGCAGTTTTTGCAGAAGTGGTCGTCGTCCTTGCTAAAGGCTGGAAAATCACACGGCATTCGCTTTTTCAGCGCGAATTCCAGTGGATCCGATTCGTGACGCTGACTTGGGCAGGATCGTTTGCTGTACTCCAGCACTCAAGCGACAAGCAGGTAGCAGTTGTGATTATCTCGGGTCTTTCTTGGGCTTGTGTGGTCTTCATGGTCTGGTACAACTCGGCTTTCAACCTGAATATGCTCAAGTTTCAACTCTCCATAGTGCGTCAGCTCGATGTAAATCCGCAACTCACACCTGTATACACCAAGTTGATGCTCTTCCGCCGCTTCCGCGCGCTACTAGCTGTGTACGTGTTCTTGTCCTGTATCTTAGGCATCGTGGGGTTTGTGAATGACGCCACCCAAAAAAACGGATCCGAATGGCCTTCTCCGGTGGCGAATGAAGGTCTCACATTGCTTCTGTTCAGTGGCTTGGGCTATACCTTCAGATGTCGTCGATTTAGTCGCCTCCAGCCCAGAGCAACCATCGTTTTTAGTACAGTTCAATCAATGGGTCAAGTGGCTGTTCATCGTGGGAGTATTTTACCGGATCCAACACCAATTGAACCTGTAGAACCACTAAAGCGTAAGAAAACAATCGTAGTATTAAACCCGGACCAAGCTCCATGGCTCGCAACAGCACTGCAGTCAGCTGCACTTCCACCCAAGAGCGTAAATACCTAGATATCACTCTTTAATTAATCAAATCGTCAATCAATACACTCTGCGGCCCTTTTTTCATCGTCGACGAATGGCAAATGCAGCTTCTCCACGCTCTAAAGGTCTCATGGTCACAGCAGTCGATGCTGATGCGTCACTTATGGCGGGAGCTGGTAGAATGAGCGGAAACTGCGTGGGTGGCAAACCCAGCGCAGAAAACACGAGTGTGTCGATCTGTCGCTCAGGTAGCAGGCCGCTGGTTGGTGGAGCTGGTCTCAGCTCTCGGTAGCCATTCCGTTTTTGTTGAGACTTGTTGGCAGTCGAGAGAAGGCGATCTACTACGTCCTGGGCCACTACATGTCTTGGTACTCGCTGACAGACGATCCCCCGCGGCCGCATCTTCTTCCTTGCACTGGCCTTGTCGTCCGCACAGCCGGCTACGATCTGCTCGGTGCTTTGTCGCCACGTCCAGATGGTCCGACGGCGGGACTTGAATTCTTCAGGCGGCAGCTCCGGATAAAACTTTTCAATTGTCTCCCGCACATTTTTGGTCGAGGCTAAATGCTCCAATACGCGGCGCTTCTCGTCCAGTGAGAAGGAAGTTCTCTTAATCGTTTTTACTGTAGGGACCGCCATCGTCTCAGCTGTCCTGCCTTCTTCATTACTGAGGTCTGAGTCACTGTTTCCGTCCTGCACGTCGCTTCCATGTCCTAAATCTGGTCCTGATCCTGTCTCGATCTCCTCTACTTCGCGCAAGTGTTGCGTAGTCACGGATTGTGCCACAGCGCTGGCAATGAGGCCCTGAAGGCCGTCCTGATTTTGGTCCTGAATTTGGTCCAGGTATTGGTCCTCGTATTGGGTCTCGTCCTGCGCAGGATGCTGTCTTATTTGTGTCTCGCTCGTCTTGGATCGCCCGCGTTTGAGCACAATGGGTTCAAAAACGTCCTCATTTTCGCTCAAAATGGGTTCTTCCTCCAGCTCCATTTCTTGTTCGAGTCCCCGTGGACGTGGCGGTTTGGGTTTTTGATTCTTCGCCCTGCGCATACGCTTCCTGGCGGCTCCTTGACGCGTGGCGGCGCCCTGCAGGATCTTGCGCGCATTGCGACGCCAGTTCAGGACGAGTCGCCGCCGCGCGTCGTAGCTCTCAGGTGGCAGCTGAGGGTAGAACTGATTGATGGTCTCGCGCACACGTCCTGAGGCGCGCAGGTGGTCCAGGACGCGGCGCTTCTCGTCCAGCGAGAAGGACGCACGACGGCAGGATGGCGTATTCATATTTAGTGGTTTTATGGCGTGCAACGCAGGACACGACACGGTACTCTAAATTTGTGTAGCATACCCAAATGTTAGTCAAGTTGAAGCCCCTGATCTTCTTCAGCTTAAGTGCAATTGAATGTGCAATGCAAACAAAGAAGTCGTATGAAGGGCTAGAAGTACTCGATGTCGAGTGAAATTGGGAGGAAAAACATGTTATCTACTGCTCTAACTCGTGACTCATTCTCGGTCTCTATCGGGAAAGCTTAGCAGCATGGCCGTCTCCTTTAATTCGTCGTACGTGGGTCCTGGATGCGGACTATCGGAATCTTGCAATGGCTCTGGGAGATTGAAATGAGGCGTACCAGGCGCTAAATAGCTGAACGTGGTGATCGTGTCTTCGTCCGTTTGGTTGTCCTCGACCATCTGCGACTGAGACCCGAGTCGACCACGCGGTCGTGACTTGGTACTCCGTTTGCGCAGCTCTGAGTTCCGCTGGTTCTGGTTGGCACGTTCGCGGTGCATCTGGCAGAAATTGTGCAGCTCTCCGTTCCGTTTCTTGGCCCGCGGCCGCAGGCAGCGGGTGCTTTTGTACCTGCAACGAAGCTCGTCGGGTGGGTCGGTGGCAGCAGCGGCCGCGGCGGCAGCGCGCTCAGCCTCGTACAGCGGGTCAAACGGCACTGCGATGCGTCCTGTGGCTAGCTGCACGACTTTGTGTCCGTCCTGGTCGATCGTGACGCTGCGGAGCTGATTCGGGTCCATCTTCCCACTGATCGAATGAAAAGCAAGCGCTCTGTGGTCACGTGAGAAATCGCGAGTGGTGTGGGTGGGAGTTCCTGACGTAGGCCGAGTGGGAGACGGGGAGAGAGAACGAGGACCGCTGTCGACGGACTAGAGAGAAGCAAATACAGTAGTGGTGAACACGCAGTCACGTTCACGAAGGTACCCGTTAATTAAGCCGTGACAAACGACCAGCACTTGCAACCAGAAAGAGAACGAAAATGGTCGTCTGGTATCCGATACGGCGTGACGGTCCTTGATTTAAAATACCGCGTGCTTTTGTTCAAACTATAGGAGCCTCGGGATACTTTGTATGCGGTATCCTGAGCTTTGCATCGGTAAAAGCGACTGCAGTCTCGCCATTCAGGCCGGCAAAAGCCGTGTACCACCTCTCGCGTACGAGGTCTGGTAGAACCTTGTTGATTGCGTTACGATTAACGGAGCACAATCTCTGGAAAACAATCACCAACATACTGGCTGAGCTATATGTATCGAGATCAGAAGGCATTTAACACTCAAGTCGAGTCAATCATAGCCGGGCAGTTTTCCAACGTGCGCTGAATGGACCCGACTCTATCATACTTCAAGTAGTGCTGACTCATGCACAGAGGACATCAAAACAGTGTCAACCTAAAGAAAGGTACTAGAAACAATGCATTGAGAGATTGATAAATTCTAGTTAAAGTTTAACGAAATTGGTATCTAATCTTCGTCCTGAAATGTTTCCAGTAGCAGCTCCGCCTCCCATTCGTTTAACGGTTGAGGCGGGGAGCAGTCCGACACTGGGATCGGTTCGGGAAGGTCCGCCACGTCTTCTGACTGGAGTTGTCGTCTGTGTCTCAGTCTCGCGTCAAAACGACCTTGATTGGCTTTGGCTCGTTCACGGTGCAGCTCACACAAATTGTGGAGCTCTCCGTTGTGTTTGCGACTTCGCGGTTGTAAACAACGTGAACCTTTGTATTTGCACAGCTGCTCGTCCTGAGGACTGTCGGGGGAGTTGATGCGATGATCAATTGGTACTTTGATGAGTAAACCTGTAGGGGGATGTAGCACGAGTCGGTGTCCATCATCGTTATTGCGCGGCTCGGAGGTCGACATGGTTTTGATGTTTGTAAAGTAGTTGCGTTTAATGCAGCGTGAAAGTGATAATGGCAATGCAGTGATGGCTCGAGTTGCGGGTCACGGTCACTTACAGCCACCGCTTTATTGCGGATTCATTTGCAGCTCTTTCGTGTCAATCTCATAACGCACGGTTTACTTAGGTGCTAGTGTTCATGGACTTGGAGCGCTAAAAGACAATTGTTGACATCGTTTACTCGGTGTCGCTTCGTTTCGAACGGCACTTCCACGTGGTGCGAACCCATTTGTGACGTACTACGCAACGTCGTGGAACGTGCAATTTGTGCTTTGAACCACAAAAGAATTTTGCAGCACGCAGTCGTGCTTGATTTTGATCTACATGTTGCAGCACTGGCATGAATTGCTTGTTTATCGCCCATACATTTTGGCTGGAATCGACTTTTGGCTTTTTCGACCACCGAGACGTGTATTTTGTATTATGATGGACAATTATTATTAACTTATCCAGATAATACAGTAATAATAAATCTGATTGATAGAAAGCTTCAAGTATTTGACTCTGGTAGCACATTTCACTACTGTTTACAAATGCTAAGTCAAGGTTGCCAAACAGGGCAAATGGGCGTTAAAGACGCGCGACGCTGCTTGGCTTCGGCGCATTGCTGCAGGTACTTGGGATCCGTCTCGTAGTCGAAGACTCGAGGGTCAACAGTCTGCACGCGAGTCCAAAGCTCTATCCAGTTCTTACGAGCATTTTCCGTCTCGATACCCAACGCATTTGAAATATTAGTGGTTTCAATATCGCTGTGTCGTGCATCGCTCACCTCGTGGTTTGCGTAGTCGTCGTCGTTGTCAATTTCTTCGAGAGCGAACACTTTGGTGTCCTTGTGCTCTTGTTGCGGAGAAACTCTCTGTTCGTTAACAGCCCCTGTTCCAGTCAGTTGAGCAGCGATCGAGGATGCCACTTTCGCCACGCAACTGAAAACATTGACGCCCGAGCTGCTGGGTTTCGAGTTTTCGATCATAGTGGCAGCAGCCGCTTCGAAGGCGACTGAGACTGGGGTGATTCTGGCGTCGGTACCTGCAATGAAACTTGTCACCGACATTACAGGAAAACTCGTGTTGAGAAGGGGGGTAACTGATTGCTTGGTGGGGAATTTGAGAATGGTGTACGAGGTTACTTCGGAAAACATGAAGACACATCAACTGTGACTTTTCACTTAGTCCTGTGGCTTGTGTCCACCATGTAGTGTGTCCACTAAAGTAGCGACAATTATGCTTAAGTCTGATGTTAATAGAAATCAATTAAAACCAACCCGACTCTAATCCATCTCTCAAAGCTCACTCGTTTCTTACTTTACATGCCCTTTTACCGGAAGCAAAATATTATGTGATTTCTACTTGAAAGTTTCCCGCAATATAAGGTGAGAATTTCACTTAAAAGGAAAATGATGGCCCCCTTAAAAGTTGTAAATTGTGTTTATATTTCCAATAAGATGGAGCGATGTGAATTGGTACTGCACATGCAAGTGCAGGACTACTCAAATTGAAGTAAAGGTGAAGATGATCATCGAAGGTTGGTCAAGTGCTCGCTGAAGCAGTTCGTACCCGAAAACGAGGCCTTCAATGCTATAAAACTCGTTCGGCTTGGGCTGCGAAGAGTTCAGACAACAGTATGACCATGTGCTGCCTGGATTATATCTGCACTATTAATACATCGACCTTGACTCGGTGCTTCTTAAACGTGCCGATCACCGAGATCCGACCCGCAGTACCTTGAAAAGCACAATACTGTATTGACGGGAAATTTAAGCTAAGCTTAATTAAATAATACTTAGTACAACGTGGATCCAATCCATTTGTTGATTGTAGACGACAGACTTTGCTGTTTGGATAACACTTTTGTAACGTGTTCGTTCATATAACACCGATACCAGGCCGACAGTTAAGAACGAAAACACTACTTTAAGTACTACCACTGTAAAGAACGCAATTTGCTGTGCCGATAATTATTTTAAAATCACTTCAAATAACACTACTTTAAGTACTACCACTGTAAAGAACGCAATTTGCTGTGCCGATAATTATTTTAAAACTTCAAATACATGTACTAGGATCATGCTGTGAGACCAATAATACTATAGTATCAGTGGTAGATCTACAACTTCAACCTCCATGCACTGCAATCATTACAGTCTGAAACACCTCACTACTGTACGATCTGGTTATCACATTCGAGAGACGCATAATCAATTTATCTCAATCGTCTCTCCCAGTCAAGATGAAGTTCTTGTTCTTCGCAACGACCTCCTTGTTCGATGTCAAAGCGACCGATTCGTGCGACTGCGTCCCTTTTCAACGAGCGCACCACGGACTTCACGATACTCGACGCCACCCGTGACCTGGCAGGGAGTAATCTCGGGCTTCACTGCCGATCCTCATCATATAAAAGATGGATCGCTGCTGATTCCATCTCTTTGCTGGGTATGGACTCCAAGTACAAGGCCAATGTGTTGAATGTTGTTGAGAGTCAACCAGTTCACTCTCGGACTGAACGGAACCTTCCACATATTCAGCCGTGCCCCTGGGGTGGACTCGGCTCGTGGACGTCTCAATTAAAGACCTCGTAATTGGTTTCACCTCAATCACCGCGTTGGACTTCGCCTAGATCGCCTTCATCATGCAGCTTACAACTACACTGCTGGATTCTCAGGTAATGAGATCAACAAGAACGGAGCCGCCTATGACACTGTCGTCGAAGTGGTCGACAAGATGGTCGGTCGAAATTTTTAACAAGGTGGTTGGAAACAAACTAAAACCTAGATTCGGCTCGGAGCTCAATCTTTTCTTACTGAAAGACACCCGATCGTTTTCTGTTCTATAGGTAGATTCATATATGTGTGTCGAGCTCCTTCTGACGAAGAATTGTGGCGACAAGCTGGATGAGAGGAAGACTTATTTTTGCTGCTGTAAAGCTGACCCGTGGCCATCATTGGTTGCAGATCTTTAATTCTACCATTTTTAGGCGTGAACTTGTTGGACTGCAAAGGAAATGCGAAAGATGCTGACATGGCAGGCCAAAGAGGAGTCAACTATGCAGCTGAATGAGGCCACGCAAAGGTTATTAAAACGTTGCTGGCACAAGGAGTGGCTACTATATGTTATAATGAAGTTGGCTGGACACCAATGCATTGTGCTGGTGCAGGTGAATATCATGAAATATAAGACTTCTCTTCGACTCTGCTGCCAACACCGATAGCGAGACCGCAATGATTCTAATGATGTACCTGGTGCACCCGTCCATCGTAAGGTTCATATTAGTCAAGCAAGCTTCCTTTGTCCTCCAAGATTAATCTGGAAAAGCATCGATACGGTTTCATATTAGTCAAGCAAGCTTCCTTTGTCCTCCAAGATTAATCTGGAAAAGCATCGATACGGGGTCTGGCAGAAGACGAGCACGTTTCACCACAGAACGTTGGTTGACAACTTCAACTTTGACAACCTCGGAGCTATTCAGTGGGAAAGCACTGAAGTTTTACAAGGAAAGCAGTTGGCATTCGCTTCGACATTTAGTTTTCTAAATGTGCACCATGGAAGGAAAATGAATATTCATGGAGTAATACATACAGGGTGTATACTTTCCAACCGTCCTGATGACTTCACTGTCAAACTCTTCATCAGTGAATCACTGATAAAGCGTTTGAGCATGTGTCGGTTTGACCCAAGCAGTAAATGACAGTAAAAAAAGTCATGAACGAACCCAAACGTGCTGCGAGGCTTCCACCAACGCTAACTAGAAAACGAGAGAGGTTGTTTTACTTGACTGGTACCGGTAGGAAAAATATTGTGCTGGTCGTCGAGGGCATCTGAGTTGCGATCTTTGGGTCCCACTCTGTCGTGCCGAATCTACCCTGTCTTCCTATTCGTCCAAAAGACCTACATACTATTATATCATTGGTCTAAAATCATCTAGCATTCACTCCGTCTCCGTATTCCCCAATTCGCTGAGTTCTGCACAAGCGAGAGAGACTCATGCTGAACCGGCGATTGGCGCAGCTTCTCGCGTTAGCGCTGTCCGCGCAGGGTGTCAGCTCGCTAATGCGCATACCTTTGACAGCCGCAACGCAGCAACGTAGTGCGCAACATTTGCTACAATTTCACACGCAGCCTAGCGACGCCGTGAGCAACAACGCGCTAGAGGTGGAGAGCGTGTTGAGCAGCCTCAGCGTCCTGCAGGATGGAGCACAGGACGTCCTGCGCAACGCCCAGCAACTGGAGGCTGAGGGCCACGTCCCGCTCGAGAACTTTATGGAATTCCAGTTCTATGGACCCATTTCCATCGGAACGCCCCCGCAGGAGGTCCTTGTGTGCTTTGACACAGGCTCGAGTGACTTGTGGGTTCCTGGCAAGAAGTGTGATGCTTGCGCGGGACTGGATCGTTTTAATCATTCGCAGTCAAGCACATACCACGAGTCCGCGAGCCACCCAGCGTTCGCAGTACAGTACGGTAGTGGGAAAGTGAGCGGCCATTTCGGACAGGATGTGGTGCATGTGGCGCAGTTCGACGTGCAAAACACAGATGTTGGTATCGTCAGAGTGGAGGAGGAATCCATGGCCAGAATGAAGGCCGATGGGCTGCTGGGACTAGCGTTCGACGGCCTCTCGACGTTTTCGCACCCGCCGCTCTTTTTTGCGCTGCTGGAGCAGTATCCCCAACTGGATTCGGTATTTGCCTTCTACCTGAGCCCAGAACCGAACACTAACGGGTCAGAATTGCATTTAGGCGGCTTCGATGAAGATTTTATGGACTCTTTGCAGGCGACGTGGCAGATGACGGACGTGCTGCCCCAGTTTGGCCAGTGGACGTTCTGGAGGATCCATTTGCACAGTGTAAACGTCGGTAAGCACAGCAACGGTTGTGCTGATGGGTGTGTGGCGTTCGTAGACTCAGGCACATCGCTTATCGGCATTCCGGGGACATTGTACTTGAACTTCCTGTATGAAGTGGCGACGTTTGCGCAGAATCAGGGATGCTACTGCGGATTTGTGCAATACGGATTCCAGTGCTTCCTTTGTGCGCCGGAGGACTTCCCGCCGCTACGGATTGGCATTGGAGGTCACCATTACTACGTCTTGGAAGGATCTGATTACACGCTTTGTGTTGGCTTAACTTGCATCGTGTTGGTGCAACCGAGTGGTCAAGAAATGTGGGTGCTTGGTGACGTGTTTATGAAAAAGTTTTACTCGCTGTACGATGTCGAGAAGAAACAAATGGGATTTGCATGTCCTGCGAACTCGACTCTGTGTGGTATGGAGGATACCGAAAATGCTGCAGGGGACAGAAGCGACTACGATTTGCCTTCCAGACAGGCGTCGCCGTTCTTCGAGAACAGCTTCAACATGTACGACATGGATACGCACGCTGTGCTCGTGCTGTTTCTGTCGGGTCTCTCGCTCGTTGGCTCGGGCTTCATTGTGTCTTCATTTGTGCAGTACCCAATTTTGCGCAGCTTCCGCTCCTTTTCTCTCTTCTTCTGGCTGTCAGTGTGTACACTTGGCTACAATCTGACCCTCTGGATTGCAGGGGTGTGGAGGACCCACCAGACCCACCTTTTCTTTTGTGCTCTACTCAAGGGCACCCAACAATTCTTCGGTACCTCAATTTTGCTGTTTAGTGCTGCGGTTGGTTTCGAGCTGATTCGGGCTGTGCGCTGGACACACTCGAGCACCGTGGAGTACAAGTTTGTCTACCATGTAGTGATTTGGTGTTCTGCTGCATTTTCGGGAGCATTCTCTCTGCTCACCGGTGTGATTGGATTCCTACCAGATGGAGCAGGCCCGTGCCGTGCTTGCTTCGTGGGCCACAGTCCTGGCTGGGCTCGCGTCTTCCTCTTCTACTTCCCAGCGACGCTGACTCTTACGTTTGCGTGTTTGGCGATGTATCTTGCATACACGGGATTTTCTGGACAGTCCTTGCCACCCCAAGCCGAGCGTGCGCGGCGCAGCAGTGGTCAGCTTCTATCAAGCTGCGCAGCCACAGTCGCCGCTCTCTTCCTACCGACGCTATTTGGGTGGTTGCAGGTGTTTGGCACGAACTGGGTCACCTCTGGGTTCTTGCTGTATTTGTCGGAGCTGTGTTTTTACTCGCAAGGTTTGTTGAACGCCCTCTCTTGGGCATTCAACCCGTCGTACCGTGTTGCTAGATACCGTGGCAATGCTACGGGAGGCGAAGGTATGCGTCTTATGGGCCCGAACTAATGAATCGTGAAGTCGTGGCGGCAGTGCTTTCTATCAAAGCGTTAACGATGTTCCTTTCCACTGAGTATTAACCAATACAGCCGTGTTTTTGTGCTATGATGCACAGATACTACATTTAACTGCAAGTCTTACTTTGTTGGGAACGCATCAATCGCGCCGTAGAAGTCCCAGAAATCGTCTCCTAGCAGCTCAAGATTATCGTCCTCAAGCCAACTAGCCTGTTGACAGATTAAGTTGTCTTCCACAACGTAGTCGATATGGTCATTGTGGCGGACCGGAAGATGACCACAGCCTGGTCGATGAGTATCCTTGGGTGACGTGCACTTGCTACGTTTTCCTACCACAGTCTCAGTCTCCGATGCCGCGCTAGGAAGTGAGCGCTTAAGCCCACCCAGTCTCTTGACGCTATCCTGACACACAAGATGGTTCTGCACCACATAGTCGCGATGGTTTCCATGCTGAATGGACAAGTGACCGCACGAGCGATTATGCCGCGAGTAGTCTAACAGTGACGAGACTGGCGTCGACAAACAAGCTTTTTCAACAGCACGTCTGTCCTGTCCAGCAGCAGCCAAGTTCATGCTCAGATTGTTCATGTTCAACTCACTCGCACCATTCGTGAGCCCAAAGTTGACTGGTGTATCAGTAGATGCTGGTAAACTCACTGGAACATTGCCAACTGTTGCGCTAATAGCAGTCGAGTTGGACACGAGACCCCCGGTTTCATTCCCATTCTGCGTCATGAACACTAGGCTGGGCTCGGCAAGTATTTGGTCCATTGAAGAAGTGGAAACTGAGTTCGTAGATATCGACGGAAGACCATTCACGGCTACCATATCGCTTGGTAAGGAAGTCAAGGCTGACGACTCCTTTGATGACAGTGTGTTGTGACATCGACGGAAGACCATTCATGGCTACCATATCGCTTGGTAAGGAAGTCAAGGCTGACGACTCCTTTGATGACAGTGTGTTGTGGCTTGAACTTGATACGGAGAATGTCGAGAAGAGCTGATCCATCATACTATCCGTCCCGTTGAAAAGTGGCGCTCCTGGCGTGGCCGCATTGTCTTCAGGGGGAGGAGGGCGTAACTCGAGGTGAGCGGGACAGCAACTCGAAGCCATAGATGTTGAAGGGCGATGCGGTGGGAACGCGTCCAGCGTCAGCGGACGAGTGAGGTCCAAGGTCTCTTGTGACAGCAAGAACGCGTCTAAAGAGGAAAGCGCGGCAAAGCACGCTGGTGGCGAGTGGATGTGGTTCTCTGGACACTTCATCTCGTACCGCATCGGTCGAGGGGCATCTAAACACGCAGCTGTGACGGCCATCTTGCGCCGACCAGTGGTACAGGAGCTAGCAAGCGGCATAGGCGTTTTAAAAGACAGCGGTTCTGCAAGAAGCGCGTCCACATTCCGAGCAGCATCACCAGCAGTACGAGTGGCAATGAATGGAGCCGCAACGTCGCTCGGGCAATCACAACTCTCATCACTCGAATCAATCTTCCTCGTCGCCGGCATGGACACTCCAGTCTGACGCGGTGACAGTTTGCGCTTCTTGGTCTTAGTTTTTCCGGATCCATCCGCCTGTTCGTCGTGCAGACGCTGGTGCTTGTGTAGATCAAATTTACGAGCAAAACTGCGATCACAGCCCGGGTAGGCGCACGCGAAGGGCTTCTTGCCTCTACAAAAGATTACAAACGACGAACATCATTGTCAGAAAACTTCCTAGAATGGACATCTACTTTTTTGCACAACATACGTGTGGGTTCGCTCGTGACTGAGCAGATCCGAGCGGCGCGCGAAGCACTTGCCGCAGTCCTCGTATTTGCAGCGGTAGGGCTTCTCGCCCGTGTGCACGCGATAGTGCACCTCCATGTCGGCCTTGCGCAAGAAGCGCTTGCCGCAAAACTTGCACGCGAACTTCTTGTCGCCGTTGTGGATGTTGGCGTGACGTTTGAGGTTGCCCTTGAGCTGGAACTCGCGTCCGCATCCTGGGAATGTACATCGGAAGACTTTCTTCTTGTCCTCCTTGATGACCTCTGGCGAATTCACACCTGAATCTGCCGCAATGGACTCTCCAGAAGCTGCGATAGCCATGGAAACGTCCGAAGTTTTAGGGGTAGACACAATGGAGCGGAGACCGACGGGATCAGTGAGGGACAATGCGTCCACTTTGGCACTGAGCGCGAACGGAGCTATATCCATTCACCTCAGCTCCTCTCAATTGTCGAATGACAGGCAGATACGGGGCGCGTTTAAAGAGCTCTTCCTGGGATTGGTGACCAGCGCCGCCGTCGGACAAAACGCAGGCGACCTAAACTGTACTTCACTTAGTAAAGCCGCTTTACTTTACTAAAGCGTGGCGTAGAGAGAAAATTAGTCGGACAAAACGCAGGAGACCTAAACTGTACTTCACTTAACCTTAATAAAGCGTGTAGAGAGAAAATTAGTTACTATTAAATAGTACAGTAAAGAGCATGCCTATCATGCGCATGCCTCTCTAAGGTCATTGGTCACCCTTTCAGCCAATCGGCATAGTCCAAATTTTTCTGTCGGCGCGATGATACCTACTATCATTAATAGCAAATAGAACAATACTACTAATCTAATATGAAAGGTGGGGAAAACTACTTCATGTACATGCAGTGCTATAGTACCAGTAGCTACAATCTTTCGATATTATTCTTAGCGATTCCCAGCAGCGTCTAAAAACAGTTAAGAAAAGTGTAATTAAATTTAGAAATTGGGCAGCCACCCGCAGCAATTTGGGAGTATACCTTCACTCTGACTCAGCACTCATGACAAACACTAAAAATGGAAGCTCAGCGCTCTCGCCCTTGCCGCAGAGGGCATGTCAAGGACCCAGCTACTTCACCCGGGCGAATTTGCATCCTGAGCCGCGCATTGGGACGGCTGGGATGCGAATTATAAGAACAAAGAGAATGACAAGGTCTTCAATTCGAATCGTGAGCAGCTTGTTGAGCCAGAAACCCTGCCACGAGGTGCCAGCATCGTCTCCCTCTTGGATGCGGAAGAGTGCGCGGAGTTGGCGCGGATATGCGGAAGTGATTGAGTCGGTTGACGTGACGGCATACGTTCATATAGGTAATAGGGAAGGTTTAGTTTAGAAATATACGTTATAACAGTCTTTTACTTCCCAGACCGTCTGTGCGATGGGAAGGTTTAGTTTAGAAATATACGTTATAACAGTCTTTTACTTCCCAGACCGTCTGTGCGAGGGTATTATAGTCGTACTATTATTGTTGTACAAATCTAGTATCTGGGATCTCCCAGACTGCGGGAATCTACCTGATTACAATCTGATTACTACAGGTAATTTTTGGCAGACGATATTCATACAATCTCAGTGAAAGAAAGGGGGCTTTGGTACATAACCCCCACGAGACTGTACAACCTATAAAATTGTTTCAGATTGTAAGGAACGCATAGCCGGGCGAAGTAGCCGAACGATGAGGTCAGGGCCAGTGTTGGATAAAGCGAAAAAATCGGCTTTATATTTTCTGCTTGTTCTGGGCGATTTGCAAAATAAAGCCGCCACGGTACTTTGAAAAACCGAAGTTAAAGCCGCGTTAAAGCCGAAAGCCAATTAGTTTACACGCGGTATGAAGGGAATGTGTATACCAGATTGTATACCGACTGCCTTCCAAAACCGGGACAAGATTTTTTATGGAAGTTTTTATGGCGCCCTTTTATACTTACTAGATTGCCAATTAATACAGAAAGATGTGTTTGCATTGTACCGAAATCTTTGCTCCGGCCGGATGGATTTGCCGCAGTTCAAATAAGTACCTACAGTTTTGTAAGCTCTGTTGAAGGAGACACTTTTATTTAGGACAAAAAAGAAAAAAACAAATCTTTATTTGTAAAGACATTCGAAGGGGGAAAGTAGTGTAGTTGCAACCTCGACGGGTTCACTCCCTCGTGCGCATGTTTAGCGATCTTTTCAGTAGTGTGCTATGAGCTATAGCCCCGAACTTCTGGCACTGTGCGCCCTGGAGCAGACTCATCGCGCGACACGAGCAAAGTTAATGTCGTTGCGAGCTAGACTAAAGGAGGATAATAAGCGGGACGAGTGGCGACGCCTTGTCCGCGTCCGACACTATCTGACTATCGATGTCCTGAAGAACCCCTCTCAATCGTCCTGGCGGATGCCTGGGCTGCTGGCACGGACGGGAACCTGTTCAAGGCTTGTCCAGGTGTGAAGTTGTTTATATTACGATGATTGTATAGGTTAACCAACGCTTATTTGGATAGAGAGGCCTTCCTCCAGCTGCTCATCCGATTCGAGGACTATTACGAGATCCCCGTGTATAATTCCAAGGGCGGGAGGTCTAGACGTCTACAGCACCATCACCAGGTGCTTGTATTGATTTTGTGCTTCTACGTGGGTAGCATGCCCCGAACATATCTGTGTCAGTCGTTTGGCGTACCCCCATCCACCTTAGCGAGGATCCTAAACGAAGCAGAGGCCGCTCAGCCACCGCTTTGAGAGGCTTTCACCCAGTCCGAATAGTTTGGCCATCGCTGGCTAGGCAGCTAGCGTTATCGCGTCTAGTAGCACGTCGCCAGCCTCTTCTTCAGTTTACGTGGGGTTTCCTAGACGAAAAAAATACAGAGTACGTTTGTACTAACTTTGGTTTTATTGTATATTAAACGTGTACTTTAAATGTACGCTTAGGTCACGCAGCCATCGGACCAAGACATACGGAACGCCCATTATACGGGTGGATGCATGGTGTGTACGTGACCGGGACGTTGTGCTTCAGCGCCGACGGCTTCATTGTGTAGGCGAAGCACAACTGTCCCGGGTCTTGGAATGACGGGGACACAAGTCTCGACTTTCGCCGAAAATTACTAGACAGTGATCTAAATCCTGACGATTGCTACAATAGAGAGGTTTCGAAAGAGCTTTCACTATCACTACCATCAAAAGAGCTGTTTAAAACACCGCTTACCCTAAACCTTCACTAAAAAATCCTAGTGAAATCGCCAATTGTAGTGACAGCTATCACTTCCCTCACCACCATCCATCCCAGCTTCTCGCTCAAGCAGTGCCACAGCACTTTGATTCTCTCTAAAGTTAAAAATGGTAGAAAGCAAGCGTAAAATTTTTACAGACGCCGACGACGCCCTTCTTCTGAAGCAAACCATCGCCGAGCAGCCTTTCAAAGGAGGCTACGGCACAGTGATGGAGAAGTGGAAGCACGTGGCAGACACCCTGAATGAATCAGAAGATTTTTCACGCGACAACCTGAACGCCAAGACGGCCCAGAATCGCTTTAATCTACTCTTAGGTGCGCAAGATATAAACTGTGTGATTTTTATGAATGCTCTACCGTTTGCTAATTGACTATTTGGCGATCAGAAAGTGCTCGGAAGAACAACAAGAAGGCGGCCAAGAGTTCAGGCGTCAGCGAAGAGTACGAGCTCAAACACGAGCTTCTTGATGAGCTCATTTTGCTCGTAGACGAGCACCGACAAGCGCAGGATGAGGCCAAGAAAGAGACTCGGGAAAAAGCTCTTGCTGCCGAGAACGCTGGTGAGGTGGTCCGAGAACTCGCCGTTCAGCGCCTGAAGAGACGTGGTCAGCCTGGAGAGGACGAGAGTACGCGGTCCAATCAGAGCCCTAACAAGTTCGCAAAGCTGGCGGAGGTGCTGCGGGAGCACAAGGAGAAAGAGTTGGAGCTTCGGCGCGAGCAATGGGAGCAAGAGAGACAAGATCGGCTTGCAGCCGAGGCGCAGCGCCGCGAGGACCAGAAACAGCTTCTACAAGTACTGACATTGCTGATTAAGAAATAGACCAATGTTTTGGTAGATTTATTTTGTGGCTTAGTCCTCTAGGTAGTCCTCTAGAGAT
>JAIKVB010000507.1:0-24494 GCA_024679045.1 Phytophthora brassicae | reverse complement strand
TACATCTTACGACGAACTCTTAATAAAGAACAAATATAAACCGACACCAAATTCGTTCCGAAGTGCGTACGCGAGGATTGCCGTGTTGCGTAGCTGCCAGGGGCGGAGCCAGCCTTAAACTATGGCAAATAGACAAGTCAAAAGGTGGTCCGTTCTGAAACACTACCGTAGTAGTGCATTTTCTACAAGGCGATAAATCTGGGGGGGGTGCCCCCAGCGCCTAGACAAGGAAGAGATAGGTGTCTCGACAAGGCGTGATCCCACATACGGTTTGTACGGTGCCGCTTGCCGCCAGCTTTATGGTTGAGTTTTAAAAAGGAGGCACCGCATCTAATTGATCGTTTGAGCTAGCTGTGTGAAGACGACGAAAAAGTATAAACTTTAAGTTTTGCGAAACGGTGTGGCTACCCTCTCGTACAACTTCCTTTTTGCCAAGATATTAAAAGTAAGATATTATAAGGGTGTCAGAATCGCATGTCAAAAATCGTTTCAAAATTGAACAGCTTGGCCAAGATGTTCATTTTTTCGACTTTTTAGTAATTCTGACACCCTATTTTAACAATTATCTGTGCCAAAACCGCCCTTTTTTGCATAGTCTCCACTGACAACCACCCATCGGAAGCCAAACGTATTATATATATTTTTTCTTACCGACAGGATGGAGGTGTCGGGCTCGTGGGACGCGCTGTTGTGGAGCCTCCTGTCCGTGGACAACGCGGCCCGCAATGCAGCTGAGGCGCGCTTCGCCGCGCTCAAGCAGGCCACCTGCAGCGACGAGCTGCTGCTCGGCCTCGTACGAGTAGTGCACTCGGCCAGTCCAGATGACGTACGCGCGCTGGCTGCCGTGCTGCTACGTCGCGTACTTCTCCGTGACGCCGTGTCGCTTTGGCCGCGCGCATCAGATACGGCCAGGGCTGCTGTCAAGAGTACGCTGCTGGCCGTGCTCGCGGCCGGCGAGAAGAACCGTGGGATCCGCCGCAAGGTGTGCGACACAGTGGGCGAATTGGCCAGCAGCATCCTAGAGGACGGCCAGTGGGACGACCTGCTGCCCACGCTGTTGCAGTGGAGCGACACGCCCATGGCCACGCTACGTGAGGCCTCGCTTCGCGTACTGGAGATGGTAGCCATCTTCCTGGCCGCCCAGATGACACAGGAAGGTGAGGACAAGGCGGCCCTGGACGTCACGGTGCTACAGACCATGGCTAAGGGCCTGGCCGACAGAGAAGGTCGTGTGGCCCTTAACGCCCTGCGCGCGCTCGGCATGCTGCTACTCAATCTGGATTCGCTAGACCAAATCCCGCGACCTGAGATGCTGACCAGTGCCGTGTCGCCGGTGCTGGCCGCGCTTCATTCGTTGCTCGCCATGCGCCAGTTCGACGAAGTGATGGAGGCGCTCGAGGTACTCATCGAGGTGGCCGAACCCCACGCGGCCTTCTTCAAGCCCTGTCTGCGTGAATTTGTGGAGACGATGGTGCAGATCGCGGACGCCCCGCGTGACGACAGAGAGGAGAACGAAATGCCCGATGGATGCAGACAATTGGCCATGGAGTTCCTTGTTTCATTGGCCGAGCAGGCTCCGTCCAGGTGTCGACGTCTGCCCAAGAATATGTTCGTGGAGACGGTCTACCCCGTAGCCTTTAAGATGATGCTGGAGCTGCAGGATCTGGACACTTGGGACGTAGCTAACTGCGAGGACGAGCAGTCCGCTGGAGGACAGGGTATTGATCAGGAGATCTCCAACTTTGACGTTGGCTCGGAAGCTCTTGAGCGGTTGGTCGGCGCATTAGGCGCCAAGCGCTCGTTGCCAACGTGTTTTGCTCTGATTCAAGAGTACGCGGCCCGTTCCGACAACTGGGTGAGCCGTCACGCCGCCTTAGTGGGACTTTGCCAGATCCTGGATGTCCTCGACAACGACAATCTCGATGCCATTGTGCGCCACTTGTTGGCCCAGGCAAACGACCCGCATCCGCGCGTGTGCTGTACCGCGGTTGATGTTATCGGCCAGTTGTCTGTGGACCAAGCGCCGCAGTTTCAGGAGGCGTATCATTCTCAGGCACTCACTGTTCTTGCTCACTACTTGGAGGATTTCAGCAAACCGCGCCTTCAAGCGCACTCGGCTACTGCTCTACGCCAGTTTATTGACATGTGCCCGCCTGAGCTTCTATCGCCTTACCTGGAAAAGATGCTTCACCAGCTCTTCGCTTTGCTACAGCACAGCCAGTCAATGACTCAAGATGTGAACCAGATACCAACACAAGCTTTCATTGCCACGCGCGTTGTCCAAGAACAAGCGATTACGGCGATTTCTTCCGTAGCAACAGTGGCCGGTGCTTCTTTTAGCAACTACTACGCCGCCGTCATGCCACCACTGCAGCAGATTCTTATCACGTGTCTTCAGGAGAGTATGCGTGATGCAGCTGCGTCGCCGGTAGTGCTCAAGCCCCAGTCCAATGCCTCTTCAGGAGAGTATGCGTGATGCAGCTGCGTCGCCGGTAGTGCTCAAGCCCCAGTCCAATGCCCCCAGCTCGTTTACGCTTGGCGGAATCACACTGGAATGCCTCAGTTTAATCGGCCAAGCTGTGGGAAAAGAGGTGTTTTCACAGGACGCTCCTGCCATCCTCAAGGTGATGGCAGAGATGCAGGCCACTCCGTCCATTGTTGGCAATGAGTTGATCCGCACATACTTGCTGCAGGCTTGGGCTCGCTGCTGCACGTGTCTCGGCCACGATTTCGCGCCGTACTTGCCGCTCGTGATGCCGACGCTCCTTGAAGCTGCCACGCAGCAAGCGGAGTTCGAAGTGGACCCGAGCACGCTTTCCAGTGACGACGACGATGATGAAAGCGGTGGCTCCACGGACAGCGAGGACATTCAACTTGCTCAGGTGAACGACAAGTGTCTTAGCATTCGTACGTCAATTCTCGAGGAGAAGGCGACGGCCTGCCAGCTTCTGGCCGGCATGGTGACGGATCTGGAGGACGCTTTCTTTCCTTATGCGGAGCAGGTAACACAAGTGCTGGCCCCGCTTTTGACTGAATCAGTCCATTCGGACATCCGTACCTCAGCCATTCGAGCTATGCCTGCACTTGTCAAGTGCGTAGCCATATCTACTGCAGCGGGCACGAAGAATCATGGTGAAGCGGCTATTAAGCAGATGGTTGACTTTGCGCTCGGTCGTTTAGTGAATGCGCTGACTTCAGAGCCTGAAGTGGATTTGGTGGTGAGTATTATGCAAAGCATGACGAGTTGTCTGAGCGACGCGCGGGAGCTGCACCCCACGCTGGAGCTGAACGAGGCTCAGCTGCATGAACTGGTTCATGGTCTTCTAGTGGTGCTTGGAGACAGTTTCCAGCGTCGCGCCATGCGGAGAGCTGGCAACGGCAGTGATGATATGGATGCCGGCGAGGAAGACGACGAGGATGATGCTTCCCAGTCGAGTGAGAGCCAAGCAGCCGAGCAAGAGCTTCAGTTTGTACTGGCCGAGTGTATTGGTACGCTTGCCAAGTCCCACGGCGCCGCCTTCTTCCCTGTCTTTATGAATTTGTTGTGGGAGAAGGTGGCAGCGTTATCGGTGCCTGGATGTCTCGTGGAGGACCGTCGTCTTGCTCTGTTTGTCGTGGATGACGTGCTGGAGCACTGTGGCCAACCGGCCATGCAGCGTCTGGATGTGTTCTTGCCTGTCCTACAGAGTGCTTTGCGAGAGGTTAGCGAGCCCGGACTCGTGCAGGCTGCGGCATTCGGCATTGGAGTTTGTGCTTCACAAGGAGGTGACGCTTTCGCTCCCCACGCAGAACAGTGTCTGCAGTTGCTTCACAATGTGGTAGCGTACCCGCGCGCGCACAGCGCGGAGCAGCGTAACGCGACGGACAATGCAGTGGCCGCACTTGGTAAGCTCTGCGAGTTCCAGACCGGTGCTGTAGACGCTGCGACGCTGTTCCCGCAGTGGCTGGAACTGCTCCCGTTGCGCGGAGATCTGGAGGAGTCCGTGGCGGTCTCGCGTCGGTTGTGCGGCTATGTGAACGACCGACATCCGCTTGTACTCGGCGCGCCGGACTACCGACACCTAGCGAAGGTGGTAGCTGTTCTAGCTGCTGTGGCCGAAGACAAGTTTCTGCACAAGATTAGCAAGACATTGGGTGAAGAGGAGGCGCTAGCACTACGTCAAGAGCTGGTCACAACACTTGCCGGTCTCCGTGCTACAGTTCCTGAACATATTATGGGCCAAGCTTGGGTTTCACTTCCGGCACCTCGGCAGACAGCGTTGCATACGCTCTTCGGGTAACCGAGCTCTTCTCTTTTGAAGCAGAATTACCATATTTGACCTGCTTAATTATTTTATCTGAGTAAATGGTTTTACTGCGCATTTTTATTTAGTAGATACATTTTTTTGCTTTCTTGTTAAATCAGTCGATATGTTTTATCTTACTTTTTCATTTCTTTTGCTGCAAAAAGCTTTGTTTTATTTAATATTGACCAATCAGAGAAAAACAATGCGAATAAATTCTGTACTAGATTTAGGATTAGGACAAAGACTGCTTATCCTAAAGTTGGTGCAGTTCCTCGATGCTTTTCAGGAAGGGGTGAATCGCGTGACATCCCTCGAGCTTCTTGAACTAAATGGAATCGGTGACGAAGGAACGCCATCTCCAGTTCCCCTCGCAGCATTTCCGCTGGATAATCTTCATGAACAGTAGCCCACGTACCTACCAGCGCCATGAAAATCCGCGAATCGAGAAAGTCCGGCACGACAACGTTCATCATATGATCATAACACTCGTTCTCCACTTCATCAAAAGTAGTTCGACATGCCACCTCCAAACTCGCTTCAACTCGCTTCAACAATGACGAAGCCAGCGGAATCGGAGACCGGGAATTGTTCGGCTTTAGGTACTTATCGTAGATTTTCTTAGCTGAACGGAGGACAATCTGGTAACTTGGTAGTCTCCGGTAATGCTCAATTTCCTCCCATAGCATGAGGTTTTCAGAGCAATGTTGGAAGTCCAAGAACTTCCGAAAAGCTTGCATACAACCTGGATACGTAAGAAAGACATCCAAGTGGCAAAGTTCCAGTTTCCCGGCTTTTGCTGCTTGATCCACTGTATTGAGATGGGGATCTGCAGGTGTCGCCTTAGTCTCCCGACGAAGCTGCTTATAGTAAGTCGACTTGACGAAGCGTGGCAGTGAGTCTTGCAGCATTCCGTGTCGTACACGGCTCGCAATTGTCTTGAACATATCCACGCTTGGGTTGGAAAGCCGTACGAAGATCTCATCGCGCATCGTAGTACTCATATCAACCTGTAGTCGTGCACTTGGTACAATGTACTTGCGATAGATTTTCTTAGCCGAGTGTTGAAGGAACTCGATGCCTGGAAGCAGCTTAAAATCTTCCACTTCTTCACAGAAAGCAAGTAAAGACTCGACTCCTCGTCGAGTCATGAAGAGCTTGAAGTATTTCTTGGCAAAGGGGTCACCAAGGAGCAGAGTGAGAAGTTGTTGAGGAGTGAGATTCTGTTCTTCTTCGAGTTTTTGAATGGTTTTACGGCGAGAAGCCCCTTTGTTGAGGAGTGAGATTCTGTTCTTCTTCGAGTTTTTGAATGGTTTTACGGCGAGAAGCCCCTCGAATCGAGTCGGGGAATGACATGGGGATGAGTTTCTCAACAGGGTAATGCATCGCAGTGTCAATGAGCTGGAACTCAGCCAGTCCATCCAGCTTCTGATGGATCGCTTCGCTCTCTTCGAAGCGATTTCCTCGTCTTAAAAGCTGCTTCGTTTCTGGTTTCACCTCTTTCGAGTGATCGAGGTACTCCTGCGAGCGGCAAAAGCCCGGCCAAATGTCGTCGCTGATGCGATTGAAGACATTGACTTGGACTTCATAGAAGAGTTTGGGTATAAGAGCTCCCTTGTTCTCCACGACCTCTTGAATCTCATTTAACGCTCCATTATCTCCCAGTCCAGTGATATAGTTCTTGGACGTCGGGGAGCAGTACCGATCATAGATTTTCCGCGTCTTGTTCACTACGAACGAGAGGTTGGGTAAACGCTTACAGTCTTCCACTTCCAGGTAGAAAAGCAGGTTTTCCAGCGCTAGAGCTTCCATACAAAACGTCTTTAAGAACCGCAGCTTCGCCGGGTGGGCTAGAATCCCTAATAAAGAATAGTCTTCTGGTTCTTCAGTGCCATCAGTATTACTGGTAGCGACAGTACCTGACGCAGATTCTAGCGCTGTTGAGCCATTGTTTGTCGTACTCGAACTTGAGGAAGAGCTACCGTGAGGGACAACAGGAGCGCAGAAATCCTGCATCTTCCGGAACAGTTTACTTTCTCGAAAGCGCGGATACACTGACTTTTCAAGTGCAACGTAGCAAACCTGTTGAGCTGCAGCGTAGATCCCTGCGGAGATGTTGTCTCCTTCTAGTGCGTGCTTGATATCATGCAGCATTTGTGTGGTCACACACACTGGCGAAGGAGCTTCTGGGGAGAGGAATTTATCGTAGATTTTGTGAAGACGGCGGTGTGTGTACGAATGAGACGGGAGATGCTGTAACTCGTCGATCTCGACCCAGAATCGCAGCATGTCGGCGCCGTTCGGGATTTTGGTGACTTCCGAGTACTTGAGGATCATCTTGAGCGTTGTGGGGTCGGTTAAGACGTCTGTTGTGAACACAGGAGCAAGGTTTTGAACTAAATCCAGTGCAGCACGAGTAGAACCCACAGCTCTACCGAATCCATTCTCACCAATAGCATGATGAATGGCATTACCAATCCTGTCGTCCAAGGAGCTAAGCATATCAGGAGTAGAGTCCTGCGTTGTTGCGTCGTCTTCGGACACCGTACTGGACAGAATAGTGTCTTCAGTAGGCTCCTCTTTCTTTTCAGTAGAGGTAGTCACAGCAGCTAAAGTCGCTGCATCCAGCAAAGAGCTCGAGCGAGCCTGTAATTCGTTCGAGCTCAACTAAAAACACAACAAAAATAACAGTTAATATGTAAGCTCCTGTCAGCAAAAATCACAATAGAAAGACCTACTTTCGGCTGAAAATCATCAATACTTTTCACTTCAGACTCTTCTGTCGGATCTACCAGGTCGGGTGATAGTTTTGGAAGCGATTGGGCTATACGTTGAGCCACGATATCTCGCAGACTACAGAAAATGAGCTCCTTAGACTCACCAGCAGCCATCCGACGGTCATATTCAGCCTTCGTCTGACAATGAAATATAAGTATTTAATACCCTACCAGACTCTGGTAAATAATAATGATACAAACCTCTTTGAAGATCACCGATGTGTCGAAGTCTTCGACGGACGCTGCTGCCCCCATAGCAGCAAAAGAAGGGAGCAATTCGTGCGTCGATATACCAATTCCTAGTTTTAAGGGAACGTTTTGCTGTGGAAAGAGGAAGCTTGGACGAGGTGTTGAAGTCGAGACTGGAAGTCTTTTTACGGCGTGACAAGACTGAATGCACAAGTGCTGAAAATGCTATTGATAGAGGAGACCAGACGTCTGGGCGTCTATAAATAGATATTACTGTAGTACTTCGAAGTATTATCTTAAAGTTTATTAGCTCGTTTATTTATTTATTTTGACTTTGTAAGAAAATAATTAAAAGTTGGTGCCATATCTCCTAACGTAAGCCCTCACGTAGGTGTCAAAAAGCAGTTTGATCATCGACTGTGGTGTTGCTTGATCCACCTGCCAAAGAGAATAAACCTGTCGTGGATTTCTCTTCGTCGTCAGCCAAACGTTATACTGTTCATGTTGTAACTTCGTGGCTGCGCTCTTTGTGCTGGAGACCATCTCCGCTGTCACAAGCATCTTGGACAAATATGGCTCGCCAAAAATCTTCGTCAGTACTGAAAGTCGATCCACTTTCAAATTTGGCTCGACTTTGTTGAAGAAAGTCACGTAGTTGGTCCAAACAGTATAAAGTGGACTTTCAAGCACCTTTAAATTCGCGCTCTCAAGGTTCAGCAGTCTGAAAACGTCGATCGGTCGTTTTGAAGCGAGAAACCATTCCCGTAGCAGTTCTGCCTCCAATCGCTTCGACAGGTCTGCTGTTTTCGTAGAAGTACTCGCTGCCAGAATCATATTTGTAAGAGCTGCGTCATTGTAGTACATTCTCAACGTCCCAATGGTAGTCAGACGTGTTCCCGGGTTTAGCTTGCGGAAATCATCCGTGTACTTCACCCAAGCACTGAACAACGGGTTGTCCAACAGCGAATAACCCTTATTCTGAAGCTTCAACAGTTTGAAAATAACAGCAGGTTCTTGGTTCCCACGTAGCCAAAACCGCGTGAGTTCGCCTTGCAATCGGATAGAAGTACTCTTCATACCCGGGAGCTTCTCGGCCGCGACAATCATTGGCACTAGATCTTCAATGTTGTAGCGACTCAACAGAGCTGAAAGCAAAGTCGCCTTGCTCTCTGGGTTTGCTTTGTTGAACTCGTCCATGTACTTGACCCACGTGTTTAACTGAGGCTGACCGAAAAGCCTCGTTCCTACCTTATTGAGCTTCAGCAACACAAACACATTGTCTGAACTTCTTCCAGCCATTAACCAGTGCTGGAGCTGCTCTGCTTGTACTTGTTTGGCTAGAAACGCAGTTTTTGGCGTCTTCTTGGCCGCCTCAATCATTGTAGCCAGAGCTTCATCTCCGAAACGAGCAGTGAGTGTTGCGATGACATTCATCTTCTCCCCAGGATTCTCCTTGTTGAAAAGCTTGATGTAGGTGACCCATGCGTTCAATAGTGAACCGGTAAGCAGATCATCCGCGGCATTACCCAGCGTTAATAGGTGAAAAGTATCATCAGTGATCATTCCCTTCTTGAGCCATTTCTCAAGCATCTCTATCTTAAATCGAGGGTCCACCGTGTTAAACAAGTGCACATAGTTCTGCCAGATAGAGTAAAGAGGGCTTTGAGGCGCTTTTAACCCTGCTTTGTGAAGATTGAGCAGTCGGAGAATGTCAGTTGGCAACTTCATGGAGTTAAACCATTCTCGCAATAGCTCCGTTTCCAAGCGTTTTGCTGTATCTGCAGTAATCGACGACTTGGCTGATGTAACAATCAACTCGGCCAAGTCGTAGTCCGTGAAATGCTTCCTCAATCCCGTAATAATCGTCTTCTGCGCTCCAGTGTGAACCTTGTTGAATTCTTCCACGTATTTTATATAGGTGTTTAGTTGAGGCTGGGGATAGAGCAGCGTTCCTTTCCCGTTAAGCTTTAACAGCACGAAAACATTGTCTGGCGTTTTGCCAGCCCCGAGCCAATGTTGGATTTGCTGTATCTGCACTCGATTAGCGTTGCCCTCCATCTTCGGTATCTTCTTGGCCGCTTCAATCATTGTAGCCAAAGCTTCATCTCCGAATCGAGCAGTGAGCGTCGTGATCATATCCATTTTCTCACTAGGGTTCTCCTTGTTGAAGAGTTTAATGTAACTAACCCACGCGTTCAAGTGCGAACCGGTAAGCAGGTCGTCTGCTGCATTGCCAAGCGCCAATAATCCTGCAGCGTCGTCAGAGATCAAACCTTTCTTAAGCCATCCTTGGACTAATTCGATGCTGGGAGTAGTAATAGTAAGCGTAATCGCTCTCTCTTCGTCATTTTTCGTGTACCTTTGAGTTTTGAAGAACTTTGTGGTGAGGTTATCGTGGTACGAAGTGGCGATCTTGGGGAAGTGAGCTTCTGCCATTGTTGAGGAGGTATCCACTACATTTGTCAGGAAGGCGGTGATTGTCACTAAAATGAAGCAGGAGAGGTACATGATTGCACCTTGTTGGCGTTTGCCACTCGTGGATGAATAGGAAACTGAAGATTTTGATCTCGCTGAAAGAAGACCTCGTCGGTGTCTCGGTTTTTGTCTGCTTAGATAAATCACTGGATGGTGACTACCGTACCTTTGTTGATGTTCAAAGAATTTAAAGCATCTTGCTTTTTCCGATACCGGTACAACAAAAATGTTTTTTTTCATCATTAAATAATTCGGTTTCTATTAATATTGTGTTTTTTACCATGTAGGAAAGTGTTTTTCCTCGAGTCGTGGGAGTGGAAGGGCAGACACCAAACCGTTTCCCGAAGACGAAACAGGGACACGGTCCTCGTACACACGCACCGCTGCGTGTCACTCTTCCTCCGTTAACCGCTGCTGTTGACTCGTAAGCTGTTTTTTGACTGGCATTACAACCGTCATGGTTGGCTTGTCCTTCGTTTTCCGCCGACCGACCGCTCGTACTGCCTTCATCCTAGGATAGAGCAGACAATTATCAATACATGTGCGCAGACTAATTATGAGCTTGCGGAAATCAACTCGTCAGGAATTAGTTTGATGCAGACAATTATAATTGTGAATGCAGACAAATTTTGAGCGCAGACTAATTACTGTGACCACTGTCGTATTAAATAACTAGGTCGTCTTTCGACTTGGCTGGGAATTCGTGGGGTATTATGTACTGTAGTAGTTGAATTGCTTGCTACACTAGCTACGTCGATAGAAAATAGGACAGTAAATTTGATTCGTAGAAGCGGTAATTCATCAGCTTTGCAGAATGCAGTTGGATTATTATATTGCTGAGCGACGATTGATTTAGCAATGTTTTAATAAAAAGAGAGAGCTTACGGTACATCTTTGGACGTTCAAATGGCGATGCCAGAGAGAGAGACAGAAAGTGCAGGAGGCTGTTTACAAGAGGGTTGTTTACATGCGCTATTAACATGGCTGTTTACATGCGCTATTAACATGGCTGTTTACATGTTTAACAGGGCTCAGCAAACTCGAGCAGGAAGAAGGTGGTGAGGCTTATCATTTCAAAATGATCGTGTCAACGCCGTATCGGTATGTGCAGGGCTGACCACAGAGAGATGGGCGAAGAAAGCACGGGCGTGTCGATGTCACACCCACAGAAATGCAATACAAAATAGTAAAACTTACTGGAAGTGCAATGAAAAACCGGGAAATGGTAAGCGCAAGCGGGTGCTTTACATCGATGAAAGCTACCATCGCGGACAGAGGCTGCTTGGCAAGCCCCTCTGTCCTCATCCAGCAGGTCCTGCTCATAGGACAGGCCTCTTCGGTTCCGCAGATGCATGACGGATTTCGCGGCATCCATTTGTACAGCTCATCAATGTGTACTGATTTAAGCACGCAAAAACTTGCAAATGCTGATAGCAAATCCAAAGCGATTACAGGGGGTATCAGTTGGACGCTTAAAGTTTCTCTTCTGTTGATCTTCAGTTGGTCGCAGTTGGGACACCAACTGAAACTTCAACGTTTCAATTCATTTTCAGTTTGAGCCAACGTTGACAGCTTATCTGCGTGCACCGAATGGATACTTGTTTTGTACTGCAAATACTAGTATATGGAAGTTTGTATGCTCTATCCAGGGGATGTGTATACCTGCTGCAAATGAATTTAGGGCCTCACTTATAGTGCTCACGCTGTCGGCTCAGGTGGAGGACCCTCTGTCACTGCCTTGCCGTGACACTGCGGAAACACGCGGTGTTTTGCTTTCTTTGCTCACTCAAACTTGCCAAAAGAGACCCTTTACTGCCACTTGGTGCAAGCGACACTATCCTGGATGAGCAGTTCACCATGAGCCTCATGGGGAGGTCCCTAGTTAAAAAGACATGAAGTATCGACCCATGAACCGCTGGCCGGGGTTACATCAACAACACTATACTATTGAAAAGAATATGATGTATAATAGGATTGTCATGCACTCTGGTGAAGATGTCATAGAGGTCGGACATACCGCAACGGCTGGATACACCAGGCACACCTGTACATCGTTCCACGCTCATCGCAATGAAGAATGACAACTACAAACCGTCGACGATGATATTATAAAACCCATTTTTTTTTGAGCTCGACCACCGTAGAAAAAAAAATATTTCAAATTTTCTTTCTGGAGTGGGTGGTGGCCCGGGTCACCGCCAACCGGTTCACATGTACACATCGATGACCCCTGATTGCTGATCAGAGGGTCATCGACAGTTGCGGGAGATCCCGCACTAACCCGTAATGAGCTTCATTGTGGTACATATATCCGGGGCCATATTTAAAAAAGGTAAGGTATCGTAGTTCGTACAGCAGTCTGTTGGAATTCATATCAATGACCTGGTACAACGGCAAGTTGGGAATGGGAAAGCTGAGAGATAAGGCCGTTAAGTGAGAACAGGCGTGAACCTGTGAATGTTGGTCAGCACTACAGAGTGGTACTATAACATTCAATACAATTAGTCTTCATTTTCATCACTGCCCCACAAGTGCTAGGAACAGATCTAAGTTCCATTAGGGTTATGAACCCAAAGCGCGGAAATTCATCTGTGAAGCCGTCGAAACCAATGAAGTACACGAGTGATGGTGTACCGAAGAACTGGGACGGAAAAGATTGGGAAACTTATAAATGAGCTAAGCTGACGGTGATTGAGGAGAAGCAGCTGGAAAACATTGTGGATGGTACATTGAGTGCTACGATGATCCAGACAGACTCTTCGGAGAAACAAGAAGAGTTCAAGCTCAAACAAATCAAGATCATGCGTATGATCGGAACGTCAGTGCCTAAGGAGGTGCTACAACAGATTAGCGACAAGAAGACCGGGGCGGAAATGTGGACAGACTTGTGAAACTTGTTTGAGGGAAAACAGGGTGAAGCAACCAGATCTTACGATTCGTCGCTTGGTGAGCGAATTTTGGCAAATGAAGTTATCACCAGGAGATGATGCAAATCTTCAACTTTACAAGATGTTCAGCGTACGAACAGAGTTGGTAAATTTGAAGTATAACGTGGAGGATATGGTCATGGTTGGGATGATGCTTGAGAGTTTGCCTTATCAAAGTGAATTTGAGAGTTTGAAGTTGTCAATTCGTTACGATTCCGATCCAAGTGTGTACACACCGACTAAAGTTCGAGAACTAATTGATGCGGCAGCGGCTCGACAGAGTAAGCGTGGTGGTAATCGTAATGACCAAAGGTGTGAGAGTCATAAGGGTGTAGACCAAAGAAAAGGCGGTCAAAATAGCAGACCTAGGGACAAACCCCGTACAATCTTCGTTTGCGGGAGTGAAGATCACACTGTCCGGAAAAGGAGAACAAGTCAAGCGGTGCTGGAGATTATAAGCACGGAAGCTAGAACAAGCAGAACGGAGCTATTAGAAAGGAGCAGAAGAGACAACTGCGTGGAAACGGTACTATTCATCAGAATGACGAAGTTCCATTGAGTCTTGACCGTACCGGCATCCTCCGTTCTTTACTGACAGTCATGTTTGGCTACAAAAAGGGGGTAGAAAACGTGATGTATGCCGCGCATTGTAAAGTAAAGAAACTGCATTTGTCAGTTCTCAACAAAATACATGAGCAAATCGAAAACTTCTGGACTTGTGCGATCTTGTCTATTTCTCCAAAGTACAGTTCTATTACATGTAGAGCTTGCACTTGACAACTTGTTGAGGACTTTAAACATCCCATTAAAGAACGCCAAGCTTATTTTTATACGACCGCGGACAGCCCGCCGCGCTAGCAATCTCGAAGCTCTTGCGCTTCTGTCGCTATTATTACTAATATATTGGTTTGCGTCGCTATACATGTATATTAATAAACTCCTATACCACTGTGGAAGCAATAATATTAATACCCAAGTGATGTTGTCGGGGAGCCCAGCATCGAGTCCTGGGAAGTCCTGTTGCGTTGATAGCGATTTGTCTTCGCTAATAGCATTCCGTGGATTGGGAAGTGCCCCTTTTTGTTTTGTCAGTTACAAGTGGAGGTTTGAAATAATGATTTTTGATTGGCTTAAAACCGTTGTCAGTAATAAGCGGCCGTCAGTAAAGAACGGAGGATGCCGGTAGTGAAGGAGTCTTAGGAGTGGTGGCTGGGACAACCCATTCGACGACCACAATAACGGTTTTACCGAATAGTTGATTCCACAATACCGAGTTTCTTTGTTTATTACTGACAGCAGTGTTGAGCTACCGGACTGTATAAAAGGACATTAAGAAGCAGTGCTTGTGCGATGTAATCGCCCACGCTTCGTTTAATTAAGAACTTTATTCTCAGTTCTCACAACTTTCAAAGTCTTTATCGTAATTTACTCGCCCGACACTGTGATCAATCATGTTTAGGCTAGCGAGCTGATCATGACAAGCGGAATCAGGAAAAACATAGGCAGCAGCAACATTTACAGTTCGCAGGTAGTGCTTCAGCTTTACGTAGGAAATTGATGACTGATGTATTGATTGTTTATGAATGACTAGCCTTTGTCAGTGAATCACCGCATAACTTTTCGTGATCCGACACCTTCTCCTTGTCAATCGAAAAAAACTGTTGTGGTGCTTTTTTCTTCTCACTAGAGCCGCTATTAATATAGCCTCAGTTTGTTGAAGCAGGAAGCGGAAAATACGTAGTGCTCGCTTCAGATCCAAAATGGCACGCTGCGTGTCTGCTTTTACAGGCCCTTGACGGGGCGGTCAGCAGCCACGCAATAAGACACGTTCATGAACACCTCATATAACGGGACGCTCATCTTCTTGAAGAGCTCGCACACTTCGTCACGACGGGCCTTCACGTACGCACTCGGAACGACGCCATGACGCGCTGGGACACCCCAAATGTGTGAAACTACCATAATTATTTTTGCTCGAACCAATTCGAGCACGGCCGAAAACGTGTAAGTATAATCCACGCCATACTCCTGCTCATCTCCACGAGCTACCAGACGCGCCTTGTACCGCTCGATGGTACCATCAGCGTGTGTCGTCACCGAAAACACCCACTTGCTGTGAAGAAGCTTCACATCCTGCGGCTTCTTCGCTACATTCCACGTGCCATTCTGCTCGAGAGTCTCAATTTCTTCTTCAATGGCTTGTTTCCACTTCTCTGCGCGTGGACCGTTCATCGCCCCGCGAAAGTTCTTGGGTTCCTTAGGTACGAGCAAGTTTATCATGTCAACGGGTACGTGCTTTGCACTCATGTTCCGCGCACGCATACGCGTGGGATTGTCGTCATCGGTGGCAGCTGTTCTTCATCGCCATTGGCTCCTTCCGCTTCGAATGATTCTCCTACACTTTCTTCTTGCAGCTTTTCTTGGATCGCTTTCGAAGTATTTTCTTCTTTGTCTCGATTGGGGGTTGCTCTTGTTGATTGTGACTGAGCTGTATTTGGCTTCTTCCGATTCCGACCCTCTCGATCATTTTCAGATAGCTTCATTTCAAGGTCTTCACGCTCCAGTTGCGCTCGCAGTTGTATGTTCTGTTTGTCATCGTGCGTCTGGACGTTCTTGATGTGCTGGGTGGTGACCACAATCCTGTCCTTCGGCAAGTAGACCTTAACGCCTTTTGTCTTTTCAAATTTACCAATATCATGTCGACTTGTGCTCGTGCCTGCCACGCCTTCTTACCAGTGTCTCTGTAAATGTGCAAGGACATCCAAACATGACAATGTCGACCAGGTTCGGCACGATGCTCGTTAACACTTTCAATGGAGACATGCGATCAGGATTCACATTACAAGAGCTCCTGTTAAGGACGAATGCAGCATATTCCACGGCGTCTCCCCAGAAGTACACGGCAACCCACTTTTGAAGACCATGCACCTCGCAGCATTGAGCACGGTACAATGCATTCGTTCTGCTTCATCATTCGAAGTTTGGTTTTCTGCTTCGCTGACCTGTCGTCTGATTCCTTCCACATTACATAACGGATCTGCGTGGACGTACTCTTTGCCTCCATCAGTGCGCAGCTCGTGAATTATGCAGCTGTACATCTACTCAAAATACTGCAAAAATTGTTTGAACTTCTTGGTGGCTTCGACTTTATTCTTTGCCAGGAATACACGCACATAGTTAGTTGAGTAGCCCACAAAGTTGATAGAATACCTGTTGCCCCGTCGACCCTTCAGTGTCATAGGCCCTTTAATGTCACTGTCAATGCCACCACCAATCTTGTCGATCGGTGCATTTGCTCCCGTGTCTTTCTTGGACTGATTGTTCCTGCTCTGTTTACCCTGAGCCCAGATAAGACAGTTGAGTCGTTCCCTGCTTGTCAACCAGATACCGGATCCTTTAGCGCCTGCCATCTGCTCGACCGTATCATATGCTGTGACCCAGGCGTTTGTGAAGGGCCTGCAATGTTGCTTCTATCACTACGTCTCTAAGTGATTCACTGGCCATTCTTACTGCATCCGCAACTGCATTGACTCGAGTCTCTGCCCTTCTCTCGACCACTACGTCAATCCTAAGCACCTTGTTGCGTCTGTAAACCTCGAAAATTCGCACGCTGCTATTTTCTTGGACAGCGTAGCTCTTGTTTCTGTACCACATGGGATAAATTCCCTTCTCTTCCAATATGACATAGCTGATGATATTATCAGTAACATTATCTACATTAGCGTTGGGGTAAAAGCTTAGCAGGGTATTACCGAAGTACCAGTAGTAACTCCTATTACCATTTTAGTAGCGGTATTACCATTCTATGTAGATCTGGTGTGGCAGAAAATCTCGCTTACGAAAACATATTAAATTGAAGTTTGAGCGATCTTTGCCGACATTTCGACCTACTTGTTCACACAAGACAAACTGCAACGAAGCGGGCACCGCCAGTAGCAACATGACGGAAGCTTGTGAAGGAGAACGCCGCCTAGCACCTGAAAGCCATCTTTGCCCTCCTTTGCACCCTCTGTGGTGTGAGTACCCAACTACCGTTCCAAAGTGGGTGTACCCGAGCAAGCAGCACCCCAATGTAGTAACTAATCACTGTAAAAAGGTTCTGCGTCACGCGCAGCCGAAGAAGAGCTTGGTTCCCCATATCGTTCGGCAGTGCCCCAACGTTTCCGAAAAAATTCGGGTTAAGTTTGCACCACTTGGCAAGCGAGTTCGCAGCGCATCAGACACTACTTCATCACCTAAACGCGCTCGAGTGGGGGCCCACCGCGCCAGCCCAGCATTCATGACCCCGTCAGCAAGAAGGAGAAAAGAGCGTTTCACGAAGAGATATATGCAGCCTTTTATTCTACCGGAATTCCATTTCGAGTAATTGAGAATCCTTCTATGCGCTTCATTCTGACGAAATATCGACCAGGCATGACACTCCCGACCCGCCAAGATCTTGCCGGTGCTTTGCTAGACGAAGCGTACTCAAATGAGTGGGATAAGGTCAAGGTTGTATTGGAGGGTGAGCGTATTGTGGCTGTGGTATGCGATGGCTGGTCGGATCCTAACAGCGAGAGTATTGTGAATTTCATGGTGGTTTCACCGCTTATTCGGCCAATATTTTGGCCTTCAGTTCGAACGAAAAACGACAAACACAGTGGAGAGTACATGGCTACAGAGCTGACAAAAGTGATATATGAAGTTGAAAACGTCGTTGGCAAAGGATCTGTATGTGCCGTCTTCACGGATAATGATGCGAATATGGTCAAGTCGTGGGAGCTCCTAATGGCAAAAAATGCCACCCCTAACCTGCAACGGATGCTCTTGTGGTATTGTAATAAACAGAAATCCGTTAGTAATGATCTCAGTTAGCACACGACAATCGCCGACAAGTCAGCGAACAAAGCCGGTGCTGAGTTGACCCAGCGGTTCGGCCCTTCCGGGACAGCGGTGTATCCTTTGCGCAGAAACCAGTCAACTAAGCCAGTCAAATTTGGTCGTCGGAGTATAGTCGAGCGAACTATCTCCGGGAAAACCTGTGCCTGCCACCAACGGGTGGGGAGCAGCGCGCGAGCACTTTTACAGGGCGTCGAGAGCAAAGGCTGCTCGACTTAAGTGTCACGGCACCCGATTATCCGGCGTACCGACTTGCTTAGTTAAGCAAGATTTAGTTGAGCGCACAAAGCGAAATTTACCCTCTCCCGGGCCGACTTGTCTTCTTGGCGCTGGCTTTTGGTCGAATCCCTACAAGCTATACCTCTCGGGATCGACGGCAGACATAATCTAGTCCACGCAGGGACTTACTGGAGTATGCACTTGGTTAGAACTTGTAAGATTCTGCTCTGTATTGTTTCTAGAGCTCTGTCGAGCTCTTTCTAATGGTTTCCTAGTTCTATATACAAATATCAAATGAAATGTGATCGTTTCAGATCTACCCGCCTCTTCGAGGCGAGTCTTTATATCCTTTCGTCGAGTCGTTTCAGGCGTGAACAGTCGAGTCTGCCCTAATCGAGCAACCTGGGACTTCAGCAGTGTGTTCCCTTACTCTCAACGAGCAACCCGACTCTTCGGACCAGATTCCGAGTCGACGGCTGAGCTACCGTCATTCCGGTCGTCGATCATCCCAGTCGTCTTAAGTGCGATGTGTACGCGCCAGTTAAGCCAGTCTTTGTTTAGCTTAGTGTAGGACAGCCTAGTTGAGGTCTCAACCGAATCTCGCATTCACTACACCACAACTGCCCTGGCTATGATACGAGCCGGGCTGGTAAGTGTCATAGCCGTTGTTCTTCGTTTCTTAAGTCGAGCACCGCCAGTTGGATCTTCTCCACAGCATGTCGAGTTCTCCGATGAGTCTTGAAGCCGCCAGGGTACTTCCACGTAATTCACATCATGTGGTAGTGCTTGTACTTATCCCATCATCTTGCTGGTATAGTCTTCTGACTCGACGAACTCACCCAACCGTCATTCGTCGACTTCCGACCAAGATGAGGAGATGCCCGCTTAGTCGATGGTTAGTGAGACCAGTACTCCTGGGGTCGGAGGTGGACGAGATGGCTCGTTCATCGACCTGACAACTTCCCACGGGTCTGGTTTTGATTCTGGACCATCTTCTCGCGCATCTTCTCATGGTCCGCTTGGTTCGCAAAACGACACTACTTCGGGCGTTTTAAGTCGACCCAGTTGGACCAATGAGTCTTGACTCTCTTGTGGCGATGATGGAGGAGGACGCTCAGGAACGTCACGACGATATGTCGTCAGTAATTCGTCTGCTGGCCTTCAATTTGTCGACTCCTCCACTCATCGCTGATTCCGTCCAACGGGCTGCAATTATGAGAGCTCGGTCGACTGACGAGCTGATTCGCCTGCTCAGCCATACTTACTCGGCTGCGGGCGAGTCGGATCAGCTGGCTGCATTGCGCCAAGAATTGAAAGCCGCTCCAAATTATAACTCCAAGTTGGCCCGACGTCTGGATACTCTGTCCCAGGAGAACACAGTCGATACAAAGCTGACGCCGTGGAGATCAGCCTGTGGCAGAATGAAGCGACTAAGTCGAATGGACTACTGGCTTCGCTCCGCAAAGGTTTAGCGCTCGCTGAAGCTCGGATGTTGGCGTCCGCCGAGGAAAATGAGAAGAAATTGGTTGCTTCTGAACGCCTTCTTGCCTACGTCCAGAGTCACGTGGATGAACGGGACAAACACATCAAACTTCTTGAAGCTGAGTTGGCTCGTCGAGGTGCCGCTTACGTTGCTTTACAGTGTGTGTCGGCGAGGAATTTTGAGCACTTGCAAGTGACCGCAAAGGCTTACATGAACGGAGATAGTTACGCTCTCCGCGAAGCCAAGTCGATCATCGCTAGTCAACGAGCTTCAATTTATCGGCTCAAGAAAGTTGCTAACCGAAAAGATTCGATCCCAGTGGATGATCCGTACTCAGCTGCGGCGGCTGCTGCTGCTACTGGTCTGGATGTTCCTGGTCTTTCTCTTGAAGATCTCCAATTGAATGCTCAGTTGTGCAAGGTTTTGGCCCAGCAGTACCCGGAAATTCTGAACGTGTCTCCAGATCAAGACATGACCTTTGAGCTGAAGATCAAACCTCGTTCGTCTGGTCCGACCACTGGTTCTGCCGGAAGTTCGACTGCTGGCTCAGCTAGTCGCGTCAGCTCTCCCGCTGCTTCAGCCGTCGGCTCGACAGATCAAGTTGCTGCAACTGTCGACTCGACTAGTCAGTCATCTAAGTCGACTCGTCTTCGTGTCTCGACTGGACCAGTGAGCCAAGTGCGCCCCTTAAGTGATTTGCGTCGACTTCCGGTGTCGAAGTTGACTCCGGCGGAGCGGCTTAGACTTTTGTCGAACCCGACGTCTCCGACAGCTGCTGGTCCACACTTGCGCAACGTGCGGGCACCGAAGCAACCATATTCGTGTCCACTTCCAGGGGGGGGGTTACGAAGAGGCTAAGGCGCTGTTGAAATCTGTATCTCCGCTTCCTGGTCAGGATAGCGACTCGTCTGAAGACTTGGATTTTATTCGTCCAGCCCACCCCTAGTCACGAAAAAGACTCAAGCCGGCTCCGAAGTCCGCGGATGAACCCAAGTAAACACCAAGTCGGCTCCGAAGTCAGCGGCTGGGTCCCCGCAAAAGTCCAAGTCGACTGCGAAGTTAGCGACTGGGCTCACAAAAGTATCCAAGCCGGCTCCGAAGTCAGCGGCTGGATCCACCACAGAGTTGGTGAGTCGACTGAACTTGTCATCTGCCACGACCCCGCCGATCTCTGTCGTAACCGAAGATCTGTCAGCTGGTGCGGTCGACGATCAAGATGAAATCAGCCGAGTGGGTTCCGCGTCACCCGCGTCGTTCGTCACCATGTCACTTGGCTCGTATTCAAGAAGGGCATCGACTCCTTCGCCCACTCCTCAGATGCCACCGGTTAACGAGTCGGGTCCACGTCTTGAGGTTACGGCAAGTGTGGTTTCGCCCACCAGTGTTTCGACTGTGTCGACTTCTTTTGTTTCGCTCAGCGGGCAGGCTGGGTCAACTATTGGTCGGTCGTCGACTGCATCTTCTGTGGTGACATCGTCAGTATCTCGCATATTGAGTTGTTCCAGGCCTCTTCATTCGTCGAGCACTCAGCCGACACTAAGGTTTCCAACGCTGACTTCTCCTTCAGGTCGACCAACGCGGATGGCGGCAGCTAATTCCCGGTTGTGGACTTCACACTACTTGGACAACTTGAAGGCGTCCCATCACCAAGTTCTCGGCCCGCGCTACTCATCTTCAGATTCGTCGACCTACGACTTGCTGCGAGGTTCCTCAAGCAACCCGATGAGTGTGGCTTCCGGCAGCAGCTCTTCTGATGATGACCTAGCGTCGAATCCAAGTCCAGTCGACTCCCAGCTGCTGAGTGATGGGCTTTCCCGTCAGTTTTTTGGATCAGATGACTCGGACGACGAGGTTGTCTGGGATGGCGAAGCTGGTGCGGTGTCTTCTCCTCTGCCTAGTTCAATGACTGTTTCGTCTTCGCCCAAGGAAAGCAAAGCTGAACGACGGGCTGCTAAGCAGGCGCATAAACTCGCTCGTCAGCAGAGGAGGTTGGCTCGCGGCCTCAACTCCAAACACACGCGGTAGCACAAGCACAAGCACCGCAGTCGAGTCGACTCTCCGGATGAAGGGAACACTGGCTCTAGTATTACGCCCATCAAGAGTTCAGGCAAGAAACGGAGAAACCCAGTGGTCTAGCTGACTCTCCGGATGACGAGGACACTGAGTCAGGTGCTCCGTCGGCCAAGCGTCCGCGTACTGTTAGTGGTGGTCTGCCTCTGTAGAGTGTTCCAAGTCAATCGACTCGTAGTCACCCAGCTTCCCAGGTATCACGTATCTCTGGGTCGACTGGATCAATTCTCCCGGTCATTCTTTCGACGAATATAGCTGATCTCCGTCTCCGGGCGATTCGAGCTTCTTCTCGGGACGCTCGGATGCCAATCCACTTGGAACGCCTGAAGCATTTGAAGTTCTTTCAGTTCGGGTCGTCTAGGTGTTGGCAGCGGATTCTGGAGCATTAGTCGGCGAAGATTCCGAGGGAGTTGGTCAATGGGAAGTCCACTATCCCCGCTACGCCGTGTTCTCTGGCTGGGCTTCGTGCTTTCATTGACGTGTATGCCCCAAACCATCCGTGCCAAGTGATTCGTCGACTGCTCCCGATACTCCGATGTTTTTCTCGCCCAATGTTCTGGAGGCTGCCCGTGTTCGAGTAGCGTCTGGTATCTCTTATGGAATCGTTAGCTGACGTGTGGGTCAAACTTCGAGGCGACGGCGCGCCCAATTCCACGGCAGATCTGAGTCAACTTACGAATTTCTTTGTCGCTATGTACGAACGTGGTCACTGGCTCGTTGAGTCGTCTGTGGTCAAGGGACTTCATCCTTCTCAACATCCGAACCTTGACACCGCTGAGATCGTCGAGATGTTTGAGCTTTGGACTCGCTATCGGAACGAAAGAAAGCGTCGTGGAGACAACTTTCTGGCTTGATGAAGCCGTATCACGACTCTCTTTGCTCGGTGATGTTGAAACTCGTGGATAATCAACCGTCCGTTGATGTGGAATTGTACTTCGAGCCAAGCGTCCCGCAGTATCACTTGGTCAACTTACAATGGATTCCGTCCAGCGCTGATTGGAATGCTGCTGTTCAAGAAGTTGACCAAGCGGAGCCATGGCGTTCGTGGCGTTTGACCGACCCGGCTAACCACCCGTTCAACATTTGTTTCCGGACGCGAAATGTGGATTTCCTGATTTTCGCTCCAAAAGGTGTTGATCCACGAAGACGTTACGGAGGAAGATGTTGATTTGAATGAGCCAGCACCTTTGGTGTATCCTCCGAATGCTCCACCGCGAGAACACCGTCTTGGATTGGACATCTTCGGAGGCTCGGAGATTGGTGAACTTGGCCCAAATCCCGAGTATCAGGTTCGTTCGGCTCCCCAGTGAAGACGGGTCTCCGAATCTCATGGGTGGTTCGCCGACTGAGTCCATGATGAATCAAGGTTCTCCTATTCTTGACCTGGAAGAGTTCGCTCCCGCGTCGACCATGGGATTGTTGGCTCATGCTGCCGAGATTATGTCGCCCGCTACTTCACCTGATCAACTGCTTTGATTTCTGTCAGTTGACTAGTTCGAGTCGACTAGTTCGAGAAGCTCCGTCTCTGATTCGTTTCCATGTCATAATACGTAATATGTAGCTCGATGCAGTAGCATTTATTTCCACCAAACCTGCTATCTTCATTTGGTGACGATCAATTGCGGGCAGAAATTTAATCCTCGTCTGCAACCTGCACCATTTGCAGTCGATTTTCACGTCTTTTCTGACGTAGGTAATCAAACAGTAGGCCCCCACACGAGAGATTCGACATTGGTTCCCACGTCGGCTCGTCGTAACCCACCCATTTGACCTTGAATAACCGTTTTGCTCGACTAGTTCCAGTTGAGAGTGGGGTCTCATCATCCAAGATCGCTTCCACTTCGTATCGATCTCTGACTTCTTCACTAGGTTATCAACTGTCTTCCGGGAGGAGTTCCTCGTCGAAGTCAAATCGATCAGTTGTAGTCAACTCGTCGACTCGTCGGACCAGTGGTCGACTATCTTGGTCGACCATTTTTTTCAGTCGAGACACATGCACGACCAGATAAAACGGTAACCACTTTTGTCTGAAAGCTCCGACTCGTAGGCAAACTCTTCGACCTTCCTCTTTACTCGGAATGGACCATGCCATCGATGAGCTATCTTCTTCTTAAGCCCGGGTTTTACTCGTTCCATGAACAGCCAAACTTGGTCACCTTCTCGAAACAACGAGTTAGACCTATTCGTTGGCTCAGTCGACTGGTTTTCTTCCGTCTCAGTCGGGTCGACTGGGTCGGATGCATCGGGTACCGTTCCTCTTTCTCGTTGACTCAATCGATTGATGTGTCCTTCGGCCCTTCGAGCCTTTTCCGTAAGTTGGTACTCTTTGGCCAGTTGTAACGCGATTTCCCGTTGGCGGTTTGCTTCGCGCCGTCATTGAATGGCACTAGCTGATCTGGCGGGGTCCCTCCTAATGGTTGAAGTTATAGCTTTTAGAGTCGACTGTGCGTCCCAACCATGTACCAGGTAGAAAGGCGCTCCTCGTCGAGTCGTATCACGTGAATTGTTGATTGCGTGCCCATCTTTCCCGCAATGTCATCCCAATCGGTCTGCAGCGTGTCCTCCACGAAACCTCGGACCGTCTGAATCATGGTTTTCACCGATCGTTCCTGTTGTCCATTGACTTGAGGTCGGTAGCTGAGCGTTGCTCGAGATTTCGACTGCATTAACCCCTTGGTTCCCGGGAAAGTGTATCGAAAACGCACTATGTAACGTCGTATCTTACGACAAATCAATGTACCAGTAAATTTGTATGTGGTAGATGTACTACTTTCAAATCGCTGTATAAGTTATTGAGAGGTTTCTTGAACAATGTCGTCAGTTCTACACTGTTCCTGTCACCAGCATGAGTGGAATGTCGTAACTGACACCCAGACCCTGACAATGTAGGCAACAGAGCCGGTGGAAATGATTTGAAGTGGTGCATTCTACGTCAAGCATACGGAATAAAAAGAAAAAAAGGTTCGGTGTTTCAAGAAAAAATGCATTACGATCTTACAAAAACGAACACTCATCACATGACACCGGGTAGGGCCTACTCTTGCTCGCTTTCATTTTCCTTTTCGTCGTCTCCATCATCACCGCAACCGCGAAGCCGAAGCTCTCGGCGAGTCTGCTTTCGTTTGCCTAGTTGTTGGCCCGGGCGTCGCAGAACGATACGTTTTCCTAGGTCGGTAGGGATTGACTCTCCATT